>JAQIVE010000242.1:0-44619 GCA_034698285.1 Sminthurinus bimaculatus | reverse complement strand
CACATTACTATCGGTCGGTCGTAAAAATTATGTTGTAGAGGTTCTGGTTCTCTACAGTTTTTACTACCACTAAACTTTAATACGCTCTCCATGCCAAAGTCGTAGCAAAAGCCGAAAACACACGCACATACATACAAACAAACAAATACATGTGTACATATAATGCATTATGATGTGTAATGTGTATGTATATAGTTATGTATGCAATGTATGTAATATTCAATATTTTGTGTATTTCTTCATCTATCTACATATCAGGAAAGCTGGCACTTGTACACACATAATAAACACACGACAAGAGATACGTATTTATGTCTGGTATATGAATTGGTGATTACCAAGATTAATACGGTGCACACCTATGTATGTATGTATGTATATCGAACTCCAGCAGCAACAAAGTCTACTATTACGTCTACTGCAGTGCTGGTTTGTGGATGCATAACTTATGTTTACAACTTCAAAAACAGCTCAAAAACAATTTTCAGTACATATAACTGCCGTTACTGTTCACGCAATTTTGTATGCAAATAATATATATGCATATACTACATACGTGCAATGCACTGTATGCATACCGCTGTTTTACATGTGTCCACCTTTCACTTTTTCTTTCTCTTCAGTCCTCTGTCATGGGTATGCATACCTTTCGTTTTGCAGTAAGAAAAATATTAGCAGCACGTTATTTATGCATTCTATCTTTTTCAAGTTCAAGGGTTGAAGATTTCGGTCAAGTTCTCATATTAGGACTCCATTCCATTTGAGTATTTACTGGGACAGTTTTTATGCTTTTGACTCTCACTTTTTTACTGCCTTCCATATTCAGCAGACAAATTTTCTGCGTTCTGGGTTCTGGGCCTACCACAAAACACTGAAGTGTTTTACCACATTTGATCAGTTCAAAAAATACTTTTTTCAGTCTCTCTTTCTCTCTCTCTTGCTAGTTCCTTACTTCACACTCCAAAATGTACGATGTATATAATTATAAATGTTTTGTCGACTCTTTTTGTGCGTATTTTACACATCTTTTGTACTTCCTCTCATGGAAGAGCAAAAACATGGGCAAAAAATACTACACGTAAACGTTTTGGACTCAAAATAATTATGTACCACTTTTCAAGTGTACACGTTATAAAATTCTTTGCAGTTCCGTAGGCAGTTTTACATGCAGGTACTTATTTACTTATTTGTGTGAACATGATATAACAACAAATTGTATAGTAAAACCAAACCACGCAGACTTAAGTTTCAACAGGGATGGAGATAACCACAAAACCATAGCTCTGAATGTAGAACAATGTGTTGAAAAGAAAAGAGGAGAAAAATGTAGGATTAGATGTATTTTTCCAAGATTTCACTTCACTCTTCTCACTCTTATTTTATATCATAACTACGATTGTGATGTGATGAGAACTCCATAATTTTTTGGCTTATTACTACACGAGTGTATGAAATACAATAAAATGATTAGGGATTCGAAATGCATCGTGCAGAACTCTGAACAGAACATAGCCTACAAAAATAAAGCAAATACATATGTACGTGTAGAGCTCGATATCATTCATTGACCCTGCCAATTTTTCTGGATGTATGATTTTAAATGATACGAGAATAATGTAAGTATACAGTAGCAACATCAAAATGAGTCGATAAACACAACATGAGAGTTTTCTTTACACTTTCGTACTTGTGGATAGTTTTATTTTTGCTATACTCAGATGGAAGTTCTCACATTTCTATAATATGTAATATATAATAATAATAATGCAGTCTGAAATTATAATATCGTTTCTTCATCCTTTTTCTTACTCTGTAAATCTATATTCTACTTTCTCGGATTATTATTAATAATATGTACTTATACTACTGTGTATAATAATAGTATTAGTATGTATTTACGTATGTTTACAAATAAGTATTTAAAAACTGTGGTTTAAATTAGTATTAAAATTGTTCTTGCCATTTTTCTTCACATTCTCTTTTTTTCGTACATATAGTAATCGTAATCATTGTATTTGTATATATGCATGTTGTATTTTGTCTATCATTATTATTATTCCTGATACAATAATAGTAAATATTCATAGTAAAATAATGTGGTCACTGGTTTTTTTCCTCTTTTATTGTATTTAAAGTGTAAATACAATGTAATATTATATACTTCATGTTTTACACACGAAAAATGTTATACGTCTTCATCATTTCTATACACACATTCAGTTCTGTCTATTTTCTTTCAACAAAAACTGACTGTCGGTTATAACTTTTAATTCATTCCTAAAATATACGATACTGCGGTATGTACGTATTACATTGAATAATATAATAACAACAGTTTATACACACTATACTAATTAATTAGCTAGGTAATAATAATAATAATAATAATTGAACCTAAAATATATTGCCCCATTGGTATACAATTCGGTTTTTTCTCTTAAATGACTAAAAAGAGTTCAGGGTGTTACAAATCGTAAAATCTTAGACGTTATTACCATCCATGATTGTACAAAATACAATTACATACGAAAATAGTGAAACACGAGCTTTCTCTTTACCCAAAAAAGAAAAGAAAGCAAAAGTCTCAAAGAAATTCGTTCGTCGGGTCAGTGTGTCTGGTTAAAAATCCAAATTGAAAAAAATGTATTCACATAAAGCAAAACTTTCAATTGAAAAAAGGAGAAAAATACTCTCGGGAAAGAAATTCAGAAGAAAAAAGGATCATTTAAATAATTTACACACATTCAAACACATATATTTGGGGTACAAAAAAAAGTACTTTGAGTCTTGACCTACCTAATATACGGTACACAGAAATTGTTTTTTTTTTTCAAAAATGTTTCACCTGGCAGTCGTCGCATGTATGTATTATGTATGAAGAAAAAAGCGTGTCAAATACACTTTTAAATACTTTCACTATACTACGTTCAAACTATCAATTCGTAACTTAAATGCTAAGGATCTGTACATAAAACGTTTAAAATGTCCGACGTTAAAACCATGTGTAATTCGTTTCATCGTTGCCATAATCTCACACTTTTAAAATGCTACTATGTATATAATCTCTGTTAATCTTCTGGAGTTTGTTTGTTTTCCTTCGTGTCTATTTATAATATGTGTGGAGTTACATTGCATTGCAAAACAAGACTCAAAATAAAATATTACTTAGTACTTGTATCAATTTGCTACTAAATACATATATATCATTTTTGCCTTCTGTCTTCTATTTATATTTCGTTTTCCTCCTCTTCCATATTTTTAGTACGTATATAACATTATTGAACTTGTTTTGTGTGTACTGTTAAGTTACGATCAGCATTTACTTTGTTTGTTAGCTTGTTTGTTTAACCATCTGACAGTTTCTACTTTTTTCAATCACGCGAAAGAAAAAAATAGCAATTTTCAGTTATTCAGTAAACAAACAAACAAACAAAAATATGATACATTGTGTGTCAGCAAGAACATTGTCTGTCATTCAAAAAAATACAATAATAAAAAAGAATGACAACTCCTCGAAAGATACCAACAAAAAAAACAAAAGTAAAACAAACCAACAAGAACTCACTATAAATTTGAACACAAATTTCTCTTCGTATAACATGTATGTATAGTAATAGAAATAGCAATAATCATAATAAGTATAACTAAATAATATATTTTATAGTATATTTGTTTTGTTTCGTATTAAATAATGTAATGTGTGTAGTCATCAATAATAATAATAATCATAATTATCATCAGTAGTATACATCAACAACACTAGCATTATTATATATGTTCGTATACAATGTTCACTTAGGTAATGTTTAGTTTCTTCAATACAATAATAATTATAATATTTGTCGTATTATCATTATTATCGTATATCTTGGTATAGCAGGTTTCATTTTATCGTATATTCAATTTTCTTTTCTTCTCAAGTTTTGTATTTTAGTAGTAATATATATTATAGTAATAATAATAGTATATAATAGCATAGTTTGCATGTATTGTACGTTAAAATGACGTATAATCCTTATGAGTATCGCTAAGTATTTTTTCCATACTATAATACATAATTATTAGTTTTTCTTCTTCATTCTCTAAATTATTTACACAATCTTAGATTTTCATTACCAAATATTAATAACTTTTTTTCACTGCTCAAGTTTTCACCGGGGATTTATTTTTCGTTAGGTAAAAATAATAACGCATCATAAAGCAAAATTAAAGTCAACTAGCTTAGAAAAATGTAATTCATAAAGAAGTCCTTATGTTGTCATTGGATAAATTTAGGTATATTACGTATTACGCTTGATTGGGTGAAAAACTTAAAACATTTGTGATAATGTCTCAATTTTCCATTGTAATCATTACTTTTGACCTAAAATGAAAATTAATTTGAAAATTTAGCAACGTTAAACTGTTGACATCGTTTACTCATACTACGCGAAAAAAAGACAAAGAAATTAAAATTTGAAAGTTTTCCCTTGTTCACTATATCAATAAACTATCTCAAAGTTCATTTAGAATACAAGATTATTTGTATAAAGACTCAATCAAGACTAATTTCAAAACTAATTACTCAACTACAAACTTTTTAGCTAGTTTCAATTTCAGTAGGCTCCATACAGAGGGAACTACAAGTTTTTGTCTGTGGGATATATTACAGCTATGTCATTTAATACGTTTTACCTTTGTTCTGTCTCACAAAATTGTTATTTGTCTCCAAAAAACTAGTGTGTACGTGAATTAATACATACATACATTCACTACTGTTACAAATTTAAAATTGCTCTTATTGTATGTATGTATGGGAACTTTGTTTGTTGTGTGAAGGTAATTAAAGTAATAAATGTCTGTCTCTGTTTGGTTTGCAATAATATAGAATTTTTTTAAATGTATATTTATATGTACGTATATCAATTGCCATGTGTAGGTATAATATTATGGTATTTTAGTCCTATAAGATAGTAATGCCTATACATAATTCGAATACAATTTTTGACTTAAATTTTACTTTTTTCCTCATCTCATATCCTTCACTCACGTTATACACGCGTTATTATTACTCTCCCTTTTTTCATAATATATACTCGTAAATAATCGTACAAGATTATACAACTGATTCGACTATGTACTCCTGTGCATATATAAATATACTGATAATAATAGAGTAATTATATTATCATCACAATTATATGACACATCTACATAGAATTTATAAGTTAACAGTGAAAACTTTGAAATTATGCTTTAAATATCAATTCGCTTTCATTTCTCACTCTTTCTTCAGTCATTCTATTCAATTCAAAATACATTCGCACGCGCACACATGCATTTATCCTAAACTTAAATACAGACAAACATACACACACGCTTTTGAAAACAAAATCATAATTACAATGTGTACACAATTTAATGTATAGTAGTACAATAGTATAGTACGTATAATAATTACACTTAAAATGTATATAATTTACTACAAACTATAGTAAAATCTTTTATAAGATTTTCTGTTTCTTTAAAGTTTATAACTGTTAAATATATAATATATTGTTTAGTTATATAGTAATTAAATATTATTACATATCATTATTTATTTATATTTATATAATATTAAAATCGTATATTTTGAATCGTATACTGTTCGTTAATTAGTATAGTATATTTTAGTATGTTGCCTCTTTAGTATGTAGTTTTCTTTTTTTTCAATTACTTTGTTTTAAAACTTGTGTGTATAGCTCACGCTTATATATTTTGTTTCATTCGGTTTTGGTTTGTTTTCTTCTCTGGATTTTGTTTTCACACTAACAACGCCTTGTCCATGTTTTTAATTAAATATAATATAGAAAATGACAAGTATTTCTATAATATATTTTTAAACAAATTAATGTATTCACACTGTACGTTTTTAAATAGTTATTAGTAGTATTGTAGAGTTATTATTGAATTTTATTTTCATATTTATTTAAAACTGCAAATGCCAATTTATGTAAGCTGTACTGCACTGTATGAGATTCAATCTTCACCCGGATTACACACACACGGAACGATATGATCAACAGATTCAAAACCTATAAATGAACAAACAAACAAATAAATAAATAATAAGAATAAAACCAAAAAATCTTTTCAAAAAATAATAGAGTAAAAATAATTAGTGTTAAGATTTAAATGCGATTTATGCATAGATCAGAAGATACTTTTCACAAAATTTGGATAGCGAAAGTCGACTAGATGAGCACAGCTTAGAATTTGACTTGATACTTCAAAGTCAAAGCAAAAATATTTTCTGGAGAAAAAAGCTCAGAAATGTAGCTTTGATATTCACAGTTGTCCCAAATATCCCTTGAGAAGTAGAGGAGAAAACACTATGACGATAACTTTGTTGTTCGTTACACTTTTTTTAAATAAAACTGACCCTCAAAACCTAAACTGCGTATACTTATGTATATTACACACAACGGAAATCCGCTGTTCTGACTTTTAATCTTGATGGACAGAGAGTAAAAAAATACAACGTTCATAAAAACTAAATACAAAGGAAAGGACAAGTTTTTTACGGTCAGTCATAAAAATGTTCATAGGAAAAAATTTCCCAAAAAACTAGAGTAAACCTGGACAGAGAAAAGATCATGAAGGGAAGCAATGAGCCAGTGTGTTCATTAACAATTGACCGGTATAGAATGCACACAAGTTTCAAAGCCTCTTTCCGTCCTTTAACACTATCGTCATCATCAGTATCCTACGATTTTACGCGCGTACGGTTTATAGTTTATAACCATAACAAAATTATTGTCCAATACACACTCATATTTATGTACTACGCTTATGTGTCCGATCTTACACTACATTATGGGTAAATATTCCTCCGCCAACCTAAAATTTGTCCGAAGTGGCTCCAACCATTCACAACTGCCTGCACTACCCCAATATCTCTGGATTTAATTCATTTTATTAGATGGCACGAGGGTTGTTTAAGACTTGGAGAAACAATATTAATCGTTTAAACACTAAAAAACGATTATGTAATTTAAATAAAATACTCTAAACGATCTTTATAAAAACTTTCTTTGAAATTCAATGTCAACATGCACGATACTTCGTTATCTATCCTGCTCTCAAAGCATCATTAAACAAGGTCGATTTAAAAAGCTACCAAATTTTCGTTGATTTCAAAGAGGGATAGAGCAAAGATGCATGTAGGATTTACAATATTCATACCCATATCTATATATCTGTTTATACATTTAATCTCGATTTGGTCCTTTGTGATTTTTAGCCTAGTACTAAATTAAAAGTTTAAATGTATGTATAAGCTATTAAGCATAATATGCTCGTGCAACCCATATTCAATATCCACTTACACTACGTTGTCTTGAGCTTTGAGAGTAAAGTTTGTCCGGTTTGCAGAATAACTTTGAATAGAATCTTGTGCTCAAGAGTTGACTATACAATACACATATTGAATTTAGAATCTATCAAGATGAGTTTACCTATATACTCTGATATATAAAGTAAAGTTCTTCAGAGTCTCTTTTTGGTCGAGGATGGATGCAGAGGCTCATAAAATAAAATAAAGGTCGCCTTCTCTTTCGGCGTATGTAAAGTGGCTGCTAGCACTCTATTCTGTATTTCCTACCCAAAAGACCAAAGGAACGGTGCCTTAATGTAATGCAACATTATGTGGAATGTAATATAATAGCTGCTTATGTAGTTCTCGAATTCTTCCTGAGGTTCTTCTTCCAATTCAAAGACAGTGGCTTATGACCAACCGCTTTTAACAATGTGTAACTCTATATCCGTCTAGTCTGTCTATTTAAAGGTAAAGTGTATTATTATAATATTGCATATACATACACATATATGGCGAATCTCTTTTTCACATAACTTGTAGACAGTATAAATTGTAACGTACTTGTTATAATAAAGATCGAAAGCGAGAAAGAAAACCAAGAAGAGAGGCAAAACATTTAAGAACCATGTTAAAATATAGATCCGTGATTACACAGGATTCTTTGACTTCAATATGTGTACGTATGTACAAAATTTTCCTATCTGAGTAAATACACATGCCACACCATAGAAACCCCAAAAGGTATGTATACATACATGTCTAAAAAGTGTGAGCATTGAGAACTGTATTACACGTAAAATATTATAGAAGATAGAGAGAGAGAGAGCGAGAGAGAAAGAGATGCTATGCTTCTTTCCCTCTTTCTTCCCTGTGAGTAAAGTAAAGTAGTCATGAAAACGGTTATTTTATTTGGCATTTACGGCCTAGATAAATGCCTCCTGAATGACTTTAGTTGAGTTTAAACGGTTCTCAGGTTTCGCTTGCCTTTTCCCCTCTATCCTCTACTCTTTCCTTCGTCTTCTTTCTCTTCCTCTCTTTCCTTCTACTTTTTCTTCAATCAATGACAAAATGTGCCAAAAATCCTTTCTAGCTTTTTCTTTCTTCCTTTTGACTTTCTGAGCATACTTTGCTTTTTTCTTCTTCTAGTACGTACATTTTGTGCACTTTTTTCTCGATTTTCCTTCAACAGTTATTTGTTTGCACTTTTTCGCGCAGCACAATTATTATTATCATCCCATAGATGATCGAGTATATGGTCATCGTCATTGTATTTTCTTCATTTTCTTCTGCATGTGGATATTTAAGTGCGGAAGTTCTTTTCAGTTTTTATTTTATAGTTGTCCCTACGCATTGTATATTTTTTATTAAAAAATATGTAAATTTATTGAGATATATACACTAAAAACAAAGATTGTACAGACTCATTTATTGCTCAATTTACAAATTAGTCAGAAATTATGGTTTCCATAATATATATAAGATACAAGTCCTAATTTTTTGCGCTATAAAATGAGCCAAGTGTATAAAAAGAATAAAATAAATACTCTTAATGAAATTCATGGCGGAAGAAATACTGATCGCCGTCAATGGTCGACGTGTTGAGGTAGTGTCTACTAAATACAGTACAAATACTATGATAAATAAAATATAACGGACGCTGCCAACGTGTATGGTCACTACCCTAATTAATACTAACTGAGTTTACAGTATTTTTTCCCTCCACTCATGTCATACAAAGTAACTAAATATCTCAAGAAGTATGAGTAATATGATCATTATTATTCTTTGTTACTATGTTCATGAAATCTCTGCATGAATATCAAAATAGAAATGTATGCATAATATATTATTTAAACGAGAAGCATATCTATTTTTTTAGGCATAAAATACAACGAACAAAAGTTTGTTAGTTTAAGTAAAAAGATACATGTACTATATATGTTTAGTTGAATCATTTTAACTATCATTATCAATGCTATGCTGCATTCTTCACTAGTTTGTATATTTCAAGCTCTACTAAATGCCTACAAGCAAGTCTACTTAATAGTTAGCACTTACGATTAACATTAATGTAAAAATAATAATTTCATGAATCATCTCGAGAGTTAGCATGTGTGAATTGCATTACATATAATAGTTAATAAGGACAAAGTTAACAAACCTTAACGCTGGTATGTAGTAGGTAGGTAGTTTGTAGTTTTTTTTGTAGGTTTAAAATTTTACTGAGTGATTAGTTTTGGCCACTCTGGTCATTGTTGTGTCCTACTGATTGTTGGACCGCGACGGCGGCTGTAATTTTCAGAAAGCTAATATTATACATCAATAGTATGTTCGCACAGTCTGATAACCTCTCATCATAAAATGTATGCCTTCGATCAATTTTTTACCTGCCACTTTTGCTGCTTGGGCTTGCTTCTCTTGCTCGTTCAACTCTTTGATAGCTTGAATCTCCTTTTTGAGCTTCATGCGGCGATTTTGAAACCTTTTACCGAAAAAAAATTCAAACCATGATCTTCAGTATTTCGTACCTTTAAATTACATCAATAGAAAGAAATGTTGTAATATATATACAAAGCTCCAAGAAATTTTTAATTCCGTACCAGATCTTGATTTGTCGTTCAGTGAGACACAGAGCGTGTGCCATTTCTATCCGTCTCCTCCTCGTCAAATAGTGATTGGTATGGAACTCCTTTTCTAACTCCAAAGTTTGGTAGCGGGTGTACGTCTGACGACCTCGACGTCGAAGTCCATTTGCACCTGATCATTCAATACAAAAAAATTCATCAGTTTAGTTTGTTAATTTGGCACAAAATACAGAAAAAGAAAGATGATAGAAACACAAATAAAAACTAAACTTCATGCAAACGTAAATGTAGAATGCAAGAATAACAGAAATTATGAGTCCAAAAAAATCCCATGGTATGCATTATGTACTTATGAACATTTTTTTGAAGTGTTTGAATGCCATCATTACTACAATTTTTAACTGAGCATTTTGTCATTTAACTGTGATTGTAAGATAGGAAACTTTACTATACATAGATGAATGACTGGCTGTATGCATTTCTGAAATGAATTACAAGCATGTCCTCCGCCAACCAATCAACATTTAAAGGTGTACATGCATACGACTATACTTCTATACAGCCAACCAAACTCGAAGGAGCCATTAAAGTCTCCAGCGGAATTCCAAGGACTCCATCTTACTGGACGAGTCAAATTTGAGTGAGAATCACCCAACTCAGCCTCTCGAATCTTTGCCCTTTTCCCTTACAAGAGATTTCCTATTGACTATTGGCTGATCTCACGTCACCCTGTCATGTCATCCAAAAGGGCCAATGTAAATATTCATTTATAATTTACACGTATTATGCATAGCACAGCAGAAACAACACAATACTATTGGATATTTTCTTTGCAGTGCATACAATGCAAGTTAAAATAAATGGATTATGCTCAGAATCTATCTAAATCCATCCGTTCATTGGCTCGCCGTTCTAAAACTCTAGAGAAGCCATTCATCTTTGTCTATCCGTCTGTACAAGTCCCTGTACTGAAATACATATACAGTGGTTTTGATTTCATTACAAAATCGCACAAGTACAAGTTCCATTAGGAAAACAACACGACAACATGGCGAATATAACCATGCATATACATACAGTAATGATGTATATAAAATATAGGGGTAGGTTTTTGTGGGAAGGAAATTGACGTAAATGAAATTACGACCCCGAAGAGATTTGATAAAAACGACTCAGTCCTTTCTATTTCTTCTATCCATATCCATATGCTGACCTCACCAAAAATACAAAATAATATAAAATATACCACGCTATACAACACGGCAAGACTCCTGGCTTTTACATTCATTTTGGGTGGGTTTCACTCCATGGCTGAAGCTTTGCAGCTTGGCTTTGGCGTTGGGTGCAACCTAATGTTTACATTACTTCATCAAATCCAATGAAATGAACACGTTCCACATATTTCACTGTCCCAATGAATTTTTTCTCAGCATACAACACATGCAATATACAAACACTCCTCTGGCTCTCTCCAACAACTCGGCCTCTCATCTCGGATAGATAGATAGATAGTGATATAACTCACCGATTCTCATATATTGCACACAAGAAAACTCGTATGTATTCGCCGGTAGAGAGCCGCCTACACTGCATGCATCCAACATAAAACATCCAGTACATACACCATTATACATACATCTATATATCATATATGTATGATACACATACGCGCAAGTGACGGAAAGTACATAATAACTCCTAATGATATTTGCCTGTCTGAAGTGATGCATAATTCTATCAACTGTAAAGTCAACACGATGATGACTCAATACAACAAGGGGAAAAGTTAATTCAAAATGCATGGCGAGGCTGGTTTTTAGTTGGTTGTCACTCCCAGTCTATAAATAACTACATATATATATATATACTAAATACATATTACTCTTATGGCACCCGGAAAATTAATCAGCGTTTTTCTGCTTCTAAATATTCCAACTCCACAACAACAAAAAAACATAAATAATGCTTTCTTTCATTCCTATATCTATCTCACTCCACTCCGTAAATTTGTCATATAAATCAGCTCGATTTCAAAATACACACAGATAATATTCACAGTTTGCTCTTTCTTATTGCAATATGCATTGCACATGTCATTGTATTATTGTACATTGGTGATTGGTGTTCCCATTTTCAAAAAATCTAGCTGGAGAAACTATATAGTACAGAGTAAAGTTGTGATGATTACAGAAAATTTCTGTAACCTAACATAATATGCATGAGAATGTCTTGAGGCTTGCGAGGCTTCTGTTTGGTTCGGCGGATATTGATAACTGCAAAGTTTCAGGAGAAAACAAGAACTTTTTCATCTCACAAGACAGTCATCAAGGGGGGAAAAGAAAACATTTTCTTTTCTATAAATGATCGATAAAACGTCTACAGCGATTACTACATAATATGTACAACAGAAAAAATTTCTCATACATAAATGTATTTTCCACAGCAGTATACTACTATGTATGTGTACAATTTCAGAATAGAAATCAAATCAGTGGGTTTCGTGAAAATTCCAGCATGTGCCAGCATTTTTTCTCTATTTGAGACTTGAGGTTAACAATAGCATGCGGCGAGGGAGACGAATGACGAGTATTTCAAGATAACATTGAATTTCGGACTTTCGCCTGTGTTTTTGACTTGGCTAACAGTAAAAGTCACTATATTTTTGTAGAAATGCATAGAAAGGGAGAAAACGAGAGATGAAGGTGCATGTTAGAGTCACATTGGTACTTTCATCCTCTTTTTCATGTCGTACAGCCACAACAACTCAATTAGACTGATTTTATGTGTAAGAATATCTCTTGATACATGTATCACATGCGAGGAGTGAAGAAATTCGACTTTTCTCCACACTGCACAGTCGCTATGCAGTCTAGGCATACTATACACACTATATATTATACATGTAGGCTTTTCTATGGGGAGAAAACCTAAAGCCAAACTCAAACAAATCCCAAGATATACGAAAATATAAATTAGATTGGAATTTTCCTCCGTCCTGTGAACACGCTTTCCATCATTACTTTCTCGAAAAGAAGAAAGAAAGAAATAAACCACACGGAACTTCTAAAGTAAAATACTTGCAGACTTTGACTGCAAGAACTTTTCTCTAGGTTTGGACCCGGTCCGATAGCCAATGTCTATAATAGTTGATGTAGTCGCAATATTGATATTTTTCATGAGGATAAACAAGAAAACGACAGAAAAATACCATTACACAAATTTCTTTAACATTAATCAAGCAGTTTGATATCTAATATTATCCCTCAACCCAATCCATCCAATCCAGAATAGGTACATGCATGCAATGTACACCAAATGTACAAGTCTCGATTTCATCAAACTCTGAGTCCGACAAATACTCGAGGACAAAAGAAATTCGAGTCATTTTCAATCTTAAAATTATGTAAAAACAGTGCAATGTAATGTATTGTCGAACACATGCATATAACTATGTACAATAAGCCATAGCGAGAGGTAGCCAGTATAGATACGTATAATTAAATAATTGGAATTTAATTTTCTATAATCCTATTACTCGGCAATTCATTACTGTATTAAAATGTATGTAAAAAATGTACGTTTATACAAACATAAATTAGATGGAATCATGAGAAAAACAAGAAGAAGACAAGGGAGAAGAAAGGAAAAAATTTGGTCACACACATATTTTCAACACACAGCATTTCTTCTTTCTTTACACAAAGTAAATAGTCATCATACTTAACTGGTTTAACTCGTAAAACCACTCTTTTTGATAACTTATACCCCATACATCTCTTCATCTCTATCCATCTTGAATTTATCCATGCTATAGATTAGCACGTTTTCTTACAAACTCATTCTCGCATATATGCATACATACATAGACAGATACGAATACGCGCAGTCAGTCGCAACTTAATCCAATAGATCAAAAAGGACCACCAAAATTGTGTCGCCTCAGTTTACGAAGGAGACTAAAATGCAAAGTAGACGAAGGCCAAGAGGAAGAGAAATTCCCAAAGAATATCCAAGTTTCAACCGTTTATCACTTTCATTAAAGCCTGTTTTTCGCAGGTTTGAATTGAATGAATGATACTTCATGTTCCGTGAGCTTCAACAACTTTTCTCCTGTAAAATATACATACCTACATATATATGGTGTATCTAGAAACAGCGAACTAACACCAACCAACAAAAAATATTACATTAGTTTACCGCAATATTCTGAGAAAAGTGGAGGTGAGGCTTAATCTTCTCGAGTCTTGAGCTACAGAAATTGCACATACAGACACCAAAAATGAATGTATAAAATATAAAATTGCTGCATCTCTCTACAAACACACCGTGTAGAATTTTATACTCCCAATCTCAACCTAACACATGAAAGGAAAACTGCACCCAAAACCCCTTTTGCCAGTGCATTTGATATTATGTAAAGTCACAGTCAAAGCCAAAGCTTACGGTCGAGTGGTATATTTTTATATGGTCACAGCTACACCTTTCCTTGATCGTTTGGATAAATGTATGATGTGGATGGCGGAAGTCTCACAGGTCATATTGAGGAGCCTTTGAGTACTAAAAGGATTGAATGCTAAATCCACTGTGGGATGGACTTATATATGATCTCAAGTAAAACTCTCCTTTTTGAACACACTCTCAATCCATATCCGCGAGCATATTCTTCCAAGGTTTTTATCTTCTTGCACTCTTTTCCATACCCACTAACTCTAAACTCTGTGATGGTTTCCTTGCCATTTGAACGCAATACTAGGTGAAAATGCGTGTATTATAACGACTTCAACACGGAAAAATGTAAAGTCGAAGGAAATATCACATCATTTTTAGCAGTGTAAAAAGAAACTTTTCTAGGATGGTTTAACACTCCGTAGTTTATTTGCAACACGGCTTTTGGTATAAGTGTAGTAAGATATTATAAAATAAAATACAGTCATATGATACAGTTACCTTTAAAATTCGCAAAAAATACACTTAAATTACGCACATCTTGCTCTTGTGTCACATTACGTAAGCCTCATAAATTATTCAAAGCTTCTTTGTCTTTTCGCAGGGGATAATTCTATGAAAAACGTTTTTGGGGGATTTATTATTTTCACAAAATTCAGTGTGTCTTATGCTACACAATTCACAATTCAAAATTCAAATTATCCTTTCCATCCTTTTTTCTTTTCTCTTTTGTTTTCCTTTTCTTCCCCAATTCTTCTGAAAATCTTCCCTAAAGTCTCAACACTGCCATACAACTTATACAATAGAAAAAGTTTCCATCAAATTTACGACCTGTGACTCTGATACAAAATAAATAACATGGAATAAAATGAAGAATATATACATATACAGCAGAAACCAGCCCTTACACTTGTGTAGTACAATAGGAAGCCAAGGTTAATGGATTGTAATGCTTCAAACAGGAGCTTTTATATGATGCTTCATTGTCATCCTATGGTTACCGTAATCATTACTATCAAACACAAAGTCAACAAAATACTGCGGTCAAAGGTCCAAAACATATATTAATTAATCTAATATTAGTTGCCTGGTTACCATAACGTTTGTCTAAATATTTTACGACATTAGCATGGAACATCCGACTTTGAGTTCAAGGGTTATACGGGGCTCTGCTCCCTAAAAATGGAGATAACTACATTATGTATACATAGGCATTATTCTTTATAAAACCTCTGGTCAATTTGTTGGTCGGATGTGAATGGAACAATAAAGAATGCCGAAAAGTGTCAGTTATCATCACATTAAATTGCAGTCACTACCATAGTGCGTCATTCTCTATATAAGTTTGGGAATGAATACAGAGAGCGAGAGAGAGAGGGAGACGAACGAGTGTGTCATTACAAGTAATTTAAAAAGCCATATAGTCTTTATATCATATAGTGTAAATAGCGTGAGTGTTTCTGCTCCAACATTTACACAATTGTATAATATGTACTATATGTATGCATAGAGTGCATACATTTGTATGAACAACCTTTATCAAACTTGCATCTTTTGATTCGATCCCAAGTCCAAGTTTATAATTAGGGAGCCTAAGGGCAGAAAAACTTCCAGCAATTTTTTTTTATCCCACAACTTACAAATCTCTTTCAGTTTTCTCGTTTCGCACAATTCAAGGCAACATCCAAGAAAACTATGTATATAATTTTGATTTCCCCCCCCAAAAAAAAACAGCGACTCTCAATTCAATGGAAACTATTATTATTGCTGGTTTTACAATTCAATAAGAGTTCATTGCTAAACTAGCGTTTATGATTACTTTAAATTCTCTGTACAATTTGTGTACATGCATGAAATAATTAAGAGATTAAGTTTTCCTAATCTTCTACTCACTAACAAACAACACACATACACACATGCACTGACTTGTGAGTGTTTATTGTACATTCGCCCCACGTTTCACTAATACAATACAAATGCAATATATTAATGTAGACTTTCGCTTTCAGCATCGACATGCGAGTTGAGCCAAGCTCCAAACTCGCACACCAAGCTATAGTATAGGGACTAGAAAAAATGATGAGATTTGAAGAAAAACTCTCATCATCATCATCCTCGTTCTTTGCCCGTATAGAAATTAGATAGTACGCACAAGTAAGTACGTACACACATTTTTATGTCTATATCAGCTAGCGGCTTTATATAATAATATTTGCGTACACGTTGAACAATGAAAAAGTGGTAGAGAGGCCGCAAAGTGCAATAATGTCCATTTTTTGATGGGATGACGAGCTGCTGTGCATGCTTATAGCACAACATATAAATTGGGGAAAAGCCACATGTACAAAATGTACTGTGTATTGTGTATGTATCTATGTATCTACAATATATTATTATATAGATAGCTCGTGTTATGTCGCGTCCTGAACGATGAAGTTCCATCCAATAGAGCAAAGAAAATGCACACACAAAGAGTAGTGAAGTTAGAGAGTTGGTTGGTGTGTTACCAGTTGAACATAAATGACGAGAAAAAGGAAGAGAGAAGAGGGTAAAAAATGAAATTTCTCATTGCCATTATCGTGATAGGAAATTATTGGAAGGAATCCCAGTTGGATTATAAAAAGTGTAGTCGGTCGTGCTACGCTATTATGCAATGAAATTGTTCGACGACTCTATATTCTCTCCCTTCTGTTCTGTTCGTTCGCTCCAAATCCTGTCCGCACAGCAAATTTTTTTAGTTTCAACCAGGAGAACGAACCATCCAGCCAACCAGCCAACCGCCACTAAAAGTACCAGCCGGAGGCAGCTTCAATCTTTGGACTTTTGGAGAGAGTTGACTTGACTTGACTCGAGTTTCATCAACAAATTTGTACGATTCTCTCTTGCTTTTGCTCAGCCTTTCTTCCAGGCAGATTGATAGAGCAGCGAGGGAGAGTTCTAGTCCCAAAACGCTTTGAGAGTATCTCTCTTCTTCCTCCTCTTCTCCATTTCCTTGTTCTTCGTCCAATGGCAATGACAATGACTTGATCATGAATCTTTCTTGTTCACTCCTTCCAGGCAAGAAAGTCGACGAGGAAAGCGAGAAGACAGACAAAAAGCTTACAAACGCTGAATTCGTAAAATACGATTAATTCCTTTGCCAGATGAGACGGATTTACTCCGTGAACTCACCTCGTATCATGTATTACATGGAAAAATAGGCTGGTAACTCTCTTGCTCTTGCAAAACATGGTGGATCGGAGCTTGATATTGGTACTGATACTGTACTTTTGTAAATCTGGAGCTTTCACTTTGTTCAGCTGGTGCGTTTCTATTGTCTAGAAAATCTCGCTCGTTTCTCTCTTCCCTTTAAACTTGAAACTATACAAATTGTGAAAAGATTCAATTATGTACCTGTTTCCAAACTCTTTTCTATACATCCAAATGTATTCAAATAATATTATCATTCACATTTGTATATGGCTCTCTAACTACGCCTCTAAATTAAAAGGAAAATTCAGGTGTCTTCTCCCAGTAAGTGTAGTTTTATACATGATGGCTATCCATAAATTGGAGCATCATTGTAAAATCCAAACAAATCCTCGAGGAGTTCAATTTAATTTAATTTGGCAGACGATCTCCCATGGCTTGGATAGCAAAATGGCTACCTCCAAGTTTTCTAGTTATATTTACGTTACTTCTTCAGTGTGTGCGGGAACACGCGACCCTTTAATAAATAGTATTAGACCTTGTGCTCTTGTTAGTATGTGACTTTATATTTTCAATTATATTATCTTACAACTAATAAAGATATTCAGAGTAAACCCGCTTTAATTCATTAGTAAAGTTTTCTTCCCTTATTATCTCTCATCCACAACAATGATGATAATTGTAATAAAAATGCATTGGCAGTTATAATTTTAATTTTGACGAGATTTCTCCTGTTTTCCACGTAACAAAAGTTAAAGAATGTGAAAGCTCTATTATTGAACAGAAAACTTTGCCGTGAAAACTAAAATTTCTCTGATAATTTTAGACAATGAAAACCACGTCCCAAAAGTCTATTGTGTGATGCATATCGCAACCTATCATCTCAATTGTTTTCTCTGAAGTAGTTCAATGTGTTATAACCAACTGCGGCTACTACTGACATTTGAAAGGCAGTCCGTGGTCGCTTCATGACAAATGACCTTTCGTTTTTGCATAGCCACCGTATACATGCATACCAAAAAAGTGTCGTCATACTCATACTCATAGTCATGGGCGTCGTGAATATCACGCGGAGCCATTTTGCATATCATGATAAATTGATGACTTTGGACTGGACTGGGGCAGGGTACGAATACAAAATCATTGAACCGTGTCTACCGAAAATTTTAAGCCTTTTCAAATATCTAGAATTGTTATGTTGTTTCTTTGAAAATATATTGATTTTCAACATATTGCTCTGTCTACAGCCCATTTCACTTACTATTACCTTTGTCAAATGAATATGTCCTATACGTAGGCTGGCCAATTTGCATTTTGAATGAATACTATCATGATGATCATGGTCATATGGCGATTAAACTGTCAATATTTAATCATCAATTTATGCACAAAAATCACAATACCATCGGGCATTGAAATGCATGAAAATCGAAACATACGTATATACACACAAAGAATATATTCAATTGATTTGCAATCAATATGAAGAACATGAAGTTCTGGACAATATAAAACATTAATATTATTATTATTATTATTACACGTTGGACACTCCTCAAAAATCGTTTCCACAGAAATAACAGAGACATGTGTTCACTTCCGTATCGGACCTTAAACATATTACACATATCTCATATCTCTCTCCATGCCATTTTTCTACTTGAGTTGAACCGAACCCGGACAATAACAAAGCCTATTTGCGGTTTTAATATCAAGTTACGAGGGTCCATCAAAGCGGGGAGACAACAAGAAAAAGGGAAGAGGAGAGCGGGGTAAAGGCGGCAGGCGTGATCCATAATTGAGACACAATGTTCGAGTTGGAAGTGGGAGCGTATTGAACATTGAGAGTGTGAGATGAGTGCCTTTACTTCACTTCCCCATCCACTCTTTCTTCCTCTTTGTATGCCCTGTACATTCCGACTTGTATTTGTATCTGATGGAAGGGGTGGGAAAAGTAATAGTCGGAGAGAAACAGGGAAAAAGAGAGAGAGGTCGAGAAATGGAGTGAGTGTATAATACTAAAGAGGGGGATAGAAAAACGAGAAATAGGGAATGTAGAAGAAAGGCCGGTTCCTGCTTAATTTTCTGCTCTCTCTCCCTCTCTTTCTCTTATCATTCATCATAACACACCAAACCAACCAACCGCTCAAAAATATAATATAATATACGCCAATCTCACGCATGCACGTACAAATACCGTCATACACGCCAATATATCTAATAATATAATATAATATCATCGAGTATCACATCATAATAATATAGGAAATAAAAATAGGACAATTTCGAGCTCGTATTCGAGTTGATAACAGAATGGAGGAGGACAACGACAACGAAACCTACAACGTCGAAGACTTGACTTGCTGTTCTCTTTCTTTTCCTTTTCTTTCCCGTATGCACCATTATTATGTAGAAACATACGATATATAATAGAACATAGACATAATACATTATATTCCTGGTTTTTCTTTGGTTCTAATTCTCACTAGTAGAATTCTCTCTCTCTCTCCCTCTCTCTCTCGATTCCATCTACTTTTTTGGCTACAACATTGGCACTGACTTTGGCCCAAGTCTAACCTCGTAAGTCTAGGTTTAGACACTCGACTTGCTCTGTCTCTTCCCCCTACAAATCTATATGTATTATATATGTAAAAATATAAACGTATAGGTGTACGTATGCACACATACAAGCTACACGTCTTCTTGCTGTTCTTGTTGCTCCTTCTCCGAGTGTAAAAGGGAGCATTAAATCATGGCGTCGAAACTAAGACCATAAATTCTGGCGACTTGGGACCTTACGTGACAGCCCCATATACGAATAGGATAGCACCGAACCAAACCAAGCCAACGCAACGCACACGTAGACAGACTTTTAGCTCAACTCGGCTCTCTCTCTCTCTCTCTCTCGTTCTCCATTTCTCTCTGTCTCTCTTCTAGTTTGAACGCAGCTTAGCCTAACATGGCCATAGAATAACACAGGATAGCACAGCATAACAACAGAATGGGAGAAGAGTATCAACTATATAAAGTTGTTCACCAAAACTTATTGTACAGTCCAAATTCATCTGTACACAATATGCACGACTGTTGTCTTTGTTATAATCTACAATAATACCATGCCTGAGAATGAGATAGCGCAGAGCAAATGCAACCTTCTTCATCTTCGTCCTCTTTCCTTGTCCAATCTACAACTTGCTTTAGTTTACTTTTGTGTCTCCTTCCTCAACCATGCTATACTATATATTCATCAAAAAAAAAGAGTAGACTGTACATACAAACTTCAATTCAAATATATAGATCGCATCCAAAAACTTCGTTTCATCTATTATATTTCATCTTCCAAGATGAAGAACGACTTTTGTTTTTATGCCAAAAAATCTACCTAGAAATAGTAAATAGAAGAAAAGTCTAGATTCTTTATAGTATGTACATAATGTTTATTTTTGTATACATACAAAAAACACAAAGGACGATTTTAACAATATTTGGTATAAGACGAAAATAAGAGCACAATAGGGGAAACAAAAAAGGTATTCTGCACGAGCAAACTTTTAAAACAAAAGCTGTAGGCCGTATTAGATACATATATCATAGGACGAAGAAGAAATCCATCTCTTGCTATATCTCCCGCACAAAAAATACACACTTTATGCTTGCTCTACAAAAAAAAGAAAGAAAATGTATCGCTCTCGTTCAGCTTGCGACAAAAAAACGAGACAACATTGCATGGTACTGTGCATGGTGCTGTTTACTCCATGCTCTTTTAGAAATAGTAACAATAGGGAATGCTCTGGTATACTGTCGTACATGTATATACATCCACTTATGTATAAATTATACAGATGTATAACAGGGAACTGAAAAAGTCAAGACGAAGAATAATATAAACTATCGTATCATCAATTTATCCGAGGATTTGCATTGCACTCATGCATACCTGCACTTATAAAAAATAGATAGACTGATGGCTAAGGCTATGGATAAGGTTGCGGCTATGAAAGCTATAGATATGATGTAAACGCGCATATATTGAAAAGCCGTGCATATGCTCTTAAATGCATGTATGATTAGATAGTAGAACAAAAAGCCAAAGACAAATGGTAGGTAGCCTTGAGAATTTTTCTTCATCCTTTTCATGTTGTCCATTCCATGTGTACAATACACAATGTGTGTAGAAACATTAAGAGAACTATAGAGAATGAGAAAGAGGGAGAGAAAAACAGTCAGTCAGCCCGTATTATTCCTTTCCGTCTTTTCCCTTTTTCTCTTCGAGATGATAAGAATGCAAATTTTATGTGGGATGATTTATTGTTCACCCAGTGGCTGAAGTTAATTGTCAGCTGGAATTTATGAGTGTGTGTTTCTACTTTTTGTACAGAACGAAAAAAAAACACGACAAGGAATCCACTATACACATAACACATACATGAGAAGACAAGACAAGACATACTATCCGCAATATTTAATGGGTATCACAATTACTGCATTGAACATGGAACACTGTGATACGAATATACACACATACATACATGTGTAGTGTGTATGGATTTATATTGTGTACGTGTATACTGTAGTTTGTAGTTGCATCGAATTGCCATTTACTGGTCATCCTTTTTCAACTTTAGATTCATCTTTCTTGACATCGATTAAATAAACCTTTTAAACTATAGCCACATAGAGTTTCCTATTCACCCTTCCAGTAATTGACGTTGTAAATCTTCTACTGGATATTTTTAATAGAAAATGGAAAATCTTCTCAAGCCTATCAGGTATTGTCGTACATTATACTGCATTCTATTATTCATAGTTTGTATGTAGGATGGTGTGTCCGTTTATTCATTACTTTCGATAAATACCTAAATTAATAGCAAGGCGTTAAAAATTTTGTATCACCTCAAAATAAGAAAAAGCACAACGAAAATTAAAAAGAAAAGTTTTCGACAAAAAAAAACAAGGAGCAAAAGTCGATTAAGAAGAAGGGTAGAACGACGGTGTGAACGTCTTCTCAAAAGTTGAACTGAGGTGAGAATAAAAGAAAGGAGAGACAAACGCAAACCACCGATGCGATCAAAACAACATTATAATGTGATTATAGTGTCCTTTTATTTCAAGTCCAATCTAGTCAATTAGGCATGGCAGGGATCCATGTTCCCATTGTCATTTCGTGTCGTTCACGTTTCACGCACGGAACACAACACAGCACAAACGTCGGCAGGGAATGAATAGAGGAGGGTTAAAATATATTCAGTGTACTCAATGTGTGTTTAGAATCTTTATAGTTAGTATAGTAGAGTATAATAGATGGAAGGGGCAATGGTACACGTTGACGTAGACATAAATAGCATACAACGATATACTAAAAACAACTACCTACATGCATTTATACTCGTATTACTTTATTACAAATCCATGAAAAGTTTCTACGTCAAAGCATGTGTATCAAAACTTCCTTCCTCTTCCCCACAATGGCCGATATACATGGTTAAGTGGTTAGGCAGTCACCCTGCACATATTTGTATTTATGTTTGTGCGCTACGATCTTAAGCAGAATGCATCGAAATGCAACCTAACTTCTGATCACAAGCCTTCGTTTCTTTATCTGC
This sequence comes from Sminthurinus bimaculatus, assembly GCA_034698285.1. Classification (NCBI taxonomy): domain Eukaryota; kingdom Metazoa; phylum Arthropoda; class Collembola; order Symphypleona; family Katiannidae; genus Sminthurinus; species Sminthurinus bimaculatus. The sequence goes on along the minus strand of JAQIVE010000242.1, from coordinate 21,457 downwards.
CGTCCTTTTTTCTGTCTTAAACTATACAGTCTTAAAATGAATGCAAACAAGCCCGTTGCAATATGAAAAAACATGTGGATATTGTGCATATGAAATATATCTCCGACTCTTCATTCAAATGTAATTTCTCCTTGGAGAACAGTTTGAATATTGCTTCTTTGTTTAGAATTACACGAGGATAAGGACTGAGAAGCGTGGAGAGGCCAACATGAATAAATCATAAAGGAATAAGCAAGTAGCTTATCTTTAGCTTCTTCACCCTTTCGTCATTCATTCATTTCCAGGCTCTAACTATGGATGGATTTCTTCTGCTGAATGGAAACTCAAGGCTCAAAACAAAAGCGAAGAGAAATCAAACAAAAAATATGTGCACATAACTGCCCGACTGATTGCATCGGAGTAGATTGAGTATATTTTGTAAGAGAAAACAAAATATTATATAGCTTGTCTACTTAACGTTTTACACCTATTCCATTTTCTCCCTTCGTATTGTATAAATACGTGCGTGAAATATTGTTTATCATAAATGTGAACAAGTCAACATATATTTCACCATCGTCATGTCTATGGAATTCCAATGCATCGACGTTTTTCTTAACCTTGCTTTTTTGCAATTTATTTTTATCACATGACACAACTGCAATATAATTATAATCATCATTATAATAACAGACAAATAAAAGAAATAGCGGTTTGACATTGGATTGGAATGGAATCGGGTTGTTGCAAACGATGAGGCTTCTTTTGTAGTGCCCAGTTCTGCATACTCGTTAACTATTTTTCATGTAATTATTTTCTCATAATATAAGGTTAGTATGATACAATACAATACAGCTGCAGAAAATTCATCTCCTCGAGTGAATACTTATACTTCATCCACATAGATACTCACAGAACATAACATATGACATGAAATCCGAGAACCTTGTCTCATTCTTACTATCAGATACAGTAGATATTTTATGCAATACAAAATACGTTCGGAGAATGGTTTCAACTTGCATAAGCATTCCGTTCACATTAATATACTGACTATTCATATGTGAGATTCAATAAACATGGCTGTTCTCTACTTTGTTTATGAATATTTGCTTTATATCTTTTATGTATATTTGTTTTTGCTAAATGAATTTACAATTTACAGTTTACACAGTGACTCAATGTGAGGAGAGGTGGCTTCTTATTTGTAATTTTATAGGTTGTTTAAAACGTCATTAGGCCTTCCTTTCCTAATCCTCACTATCACCATTTTACTTGAGGTTTCGCCGTAAACTAAATATGCCATGTATTAAACACATAACATATGTAATACAATACACAAAATACTATATATATATATACAGTAAAAGATTGGTATGGCCAACAGTTCCTGTCCATTTGTTGTAATACATACTAATATGTAATATGTGATGCCGTATCGTGCCGAGACCAAATGGAAGATTCAAAAAACTTGTCTTTGCTACGTATACATAAACTATGCACTATACGCTAAATGCTGTAAGTGCACGTAGGGTTAGTTAAGTATGCATCTTCTTCTTAGTTTGGATCTTAGCATGAAACCGACCCAAGTTTACTTTCGTGTAATTGTGAATTCTAATGACGAGCTCAAACACTTGCATTGGTTGATACCAATACATATACACAATGCACTGTTCCGTATCATACTCAACATATTCGCTTACAATACGTGAATAATGACTATCTGATTGCATCAGTCGTTGTACCATGTTCTTTTTTTCCACACTAGTCAACTAGACGAGAGATAACAATTTCAATTCCAATTTTGATTCCTACAACGTCGACATTGAGGTCCAGATCCACCGTCTCGATTTTTATGACGTGGAAAACGTAAGTCAAAGACTTACTAACTGTAGAAATGGGAGCAATAAGCGAGATATGTTGATGCATATTATATCAGTATACACTATAAGTACGTGCATGTTTACACGTACATATACAGCGAATCAAGATTCCTATAATTTAATTAGATGAGAAGGGACAAACGAGACACCAAGTTGCCGACACAGAGTATTTAAAACTTGGAGTAATACGAGAAGGTCTTAAATAAATACAAGAAAAATAGGTACACAGAAAACTGATGAGGACTAAAACCTGTAATAAGACTCACAATCTGCCTCATTATTTCGTGGGGTACTCCGACACCGTGATTTGATCGGTTCAATTCGACTAAAAAAATACCGACTGATAAAAAGAAAAAGAGAATGGGAACGGAGAACTAGTTGCACGGAGGTCCACCAAAGTCAACATTCTAATAACATATAATGCATAAATACACATAAATTGATGACGAGCTGGTGACTATAATCAAGAGACAATGCTTTTAATACAATGTCGATGAGAAAAGTCGATATTTATTTAGACTGCCGTGCAGCTTGATCTTCGAAACTTGATAAAAGTCGATGCCTTTTTGATACGATTTTGGCCGAAACCTCAAATTCGTTTCATCAACATTTGGTGACATTTTGTTATGTCTATAATATCATCTCATCAATAACTTTATAAAATTTCCCCAAAATTTAATGCCAACAAAATATATCAATCAATATTAGTTTGATGAATTTTTGATAATCTCACATGAAAACTACATGAAAGTTTAATAAAACTTGTCGAGATTTTCGACCGAAATCGTACATATTGAATTCGTATTAGATATATAGCCAACATCTTATTGCTCGGATTTTAGTACACATATAAAAAATAAAGGAGCCATGTACCTACACTTTGTAGCCCTAGCCTGCTGGTTTCAGCCTTGTTAGAGCGTTGACCATCTTGTGCCATGGGAGGATGGAGAGAGAGAGAGAGATGGGAGGATGGACAAGAAGCTAAAGTGAGAAGGGAAGAGGCAAACGCATCGGGTTGGCGGAGAGTAATTTAGTGCGATTGGCAACTACAATGCTGCAATGGTGAAATAATGGTACTTCACTATACAAGATTTGTGAGTGCGGATGAGGAAAAAAGTTGCTTGCCTATTCTCTTCCCATTTCATTCATTTATTTCCGATTTTCTTTCTGTTTTCCTTTTCTCCCAAATCTCATTTCGACACTTTCACAAAAAAACCGACATTGCCCTTAAAAAATCGAATCTGATCTCCTGAGAGTCATATAAGACTTGGGGTCCAATTAAACTTCTTGCTTCCATGTTTCTTTAAAATAACACTACAAATGTATGTACCGTACAAAACTCAATGTGCCATGCTATGTGTATATTTTGTTAATCATAAAATATTTCACCAGTTAAATGCTGGCTTATAAACTTTTTGAACGTTTCACTATGTTATTTAATGCAACTAAATTATTTGTATCGTTCATCATTGTAAAAAGCAACCGTAGCAATGATCTGAGACGCAAAAGAAAATTTGAAATATTTTTTTAGTCCCACCAGACGTGGAGAATAGTTTGAAGACATAAGAGAGGAAAAGCGACAGTAACTTCAAATCAAACGAACAATCAGACCAAAAGTAAACGACCAAGAGAGTTACAAGGCAAAGTCGAAGAAGAGGGTGGGAGAAAAAAAGGGAGAGAGAAACCGCTGAAATTTAATAAGTGTGGTCCAGATGCTGCATATTTCTTAAAAACTTATCTTGAGTATGAGAGAGTGAGAGAAAAGACTAAAAGAAGTAAGTGTTCATTCGGGAAGAATATTTCCATTCTATTCCATATCCACGACCACATCCATAACTATCCGTACATATAAACACAACGTTAAGAATCAGATGATATGACGTTGCGTGAAATGGTACGGCGTGGTATGGCATTTCCGACCGGAGCCAGGCTGGGCTTCGGTTCACTTGACTTGCCCCAAAGTCGGGGAGTTTGTTTCTCTTTCTTTGGACTTGGAATCTCGGTTTTTTCTCCCTTTGTGATTGTCTCCAGTCTCAGTTGCCTGCTTTCTGCCCCGATGCTTGGTTGCGTTTGTCTAGCTTGAAGAGAGAATCAAATAGATTCTTCTAAACTGAAATTATGTCCAGGTTGAGCCCATAGATAAAGTTGTTTTGGCTTCTTTCTATTTTTATACTATGTATTATTACAATACCTTGAATATTTCAAAATAAATATTCTTACGTTCATACTACAAAATTACCGGCGGTGTAGTTTTTTTCTAGCACGACGACCATCTCTATGTGTACTTCAGAGGTAAGGAGGAACAGATCCGAAACGGACAAAAACCAAACCTGAAGAGATTAAGGATGAGAATGAGGAAAAAAGTTGGAATAGAAAAGATGACTATTTTCTCCTCTGTTGACAAAACTCCCGTTTTCTTAAATTCTATCCATTTAACTATATTTACATTTATAGTATACGATACTATACTGTGGTATGAGTTGCATTTATGGTTCTTTTCCTTCTTTTCTGTGCAAGGGAGTTCCGGTGTTCTGATGATAGATTGGGATGTTGATGCAAAACATGTGTTAATGGCTTGTTTTCTTTCGTATGTACAAAAATATGGTCCATGTCTTTCTATCTCCCTGTCGCTCCCCTCCTCAGAAAATAGTTTGAAAAAACAATTTATTTCCCATTATTAGCTATTATTAAACTTTTAAACCTAATTTTTTCCACGTTGCTTTTTAATTCCAAATCATAAATTCAACCTTTAAATTTAAAGAGTTAAAATAAATTTTGATTCCGTATTTTATAAAGCTTTTAACTTTTTACGCTGATAAATTGCGGATTAAGTTGTAGAAAAACATTGGGAAACACTAAATAGTCATGATAGTAAAATAAATACCAGTTTACTACCAATGTAAATTACTGTGAGAAAATGTAAACATTTTTCCAAAATCAAACGCAGCACGTAAAGCACCGGCAACTGGTTTGATGACGACAGAGAAATAAAATGCAGGGCTAAGTGAAAAAGTCACAAGCCACATGATTTTCTTGTACGATATTTATACAAAGGTAAAAGTAGATAGTCGTCGTCCTCTTTCATCTGAGATTTGAGACAGAAACCGAGGATTTTGTTGACAATATAGTTATATTTATATTGCACATATACAAGAACATACGAGAGTCAGTTTAAGTGGAAGAATCATGACGAGAGAGAGTGAGAGAGAGAGAGAGAGCGAATTATATGAACATGGAAGACTGACGGAGTTAGAAAATGTGGTAGTAAATTTATGTTTGCCACATTTCTGTCGCCAAGTTGGCCGTATGTCTTTTAATACCATTAAAACAAAACCTCGAGTCATAACTTAAGCTGGAGGTCTTTGAAGTTTGAACGCTGCACTATTGGCTCATGGTTTACGACACATTTACACTTCACTAATTACGAAAAGACAGTCGCTGGTCGCTCCTTGTTCAGCTCAAATCATTGTATTTAGGTGACTATGAAAAATACAATATTTGTCCTTCTTAAAAATTTTCATCTCATTTCAAAAAACCAAAAATCAGAAGGAACTTGAGGAAAACGAGGAAGGAAAAGAGAAAACTCTAACCTCATAGTATATACTTTTTGTACAAGGGGCGATGGGTGATCTATGAGGGCCTTTCACCTCCTCTTTACTAATGAGTTTAGAAATGAGAGGAAATCCATGTTCATCCTCCATGTTGCCCGTCAAGTTTTAACGAGTTTCGAAAAACAATCTGTATTGATTTATACCCTGATTTACAGGGTCCTTCTAGAAAATAAACTAACTATAACTACATGTAGAGCTTATTACTGTTACCATCATCAAAAGTTACAATGTGTGCTTACTCCATCCGTAAAACATAACTTATACTTTTGTGTATTTAGCCTCTAGTTTTAACTGCAGTTTATGCGGAACATTTTCATTTATTTTAATAATGTACGAAATAAGCCGCAAATCAGTTTATTACAACATTAAACAGTCATCAGCAATCGATATCGACACTAAAACGATAAAATTATTATTCTCTAATTTATTTTACTTTTTTGACACCATCTTTAAACGATTAAGGACAAAGGAACAATCAAATGATAACAACTGTTCAAACTAGAAAGAATTTTGAAAATGCTAAAATAAAACTTGAAAACACTTTAGACGTATATTCATCATCTTGTAAAACATTATACAAGAAAAATGAACAAATGTACGTGGTTTTTGTCGTCCGAGTTTCCATGATACACGACGTAATATTTATGAAACAAAAAGGAGAGAACAATTGAACACTCGGAATTATTTAGTCGGTTCACAATTCATACCACATCACAATTGTAGATACATTCATGCATTGTAAATATACAAAATGAGTCCTTGAACACAGTGCAAATATGTGTTTTTGTGTTCGTAACTTTGTCTACGTATATGTACATACGCAGTAGAAGAAAGCTGTTGGGAACTTTAGAGGAAAGCAGAATGTCTTGTGTGTCGACTTCAACCCTTAAATCTTGTAGATGAGGCGTAAAACTTTAAACCAGTCAAGATGTACGCTGGTCGCTTTGGTTTCGTTCATTTCTTGCCTGAATGTAAAGTATGAATACAGTCTTAGTCTTCTTTCTTCCCAGTAGAAAGTTCGTCTTCGCCCAAGCGATGGTAAAGTTGAGAAGGAAACGGAGCGACCAATTTTTTGGCTCCAGTCATTCCATGTAAAATTCAAACTAAAGTGTTTCATATTACTTGTGTTCTAAATGTCCAAGACTCGTTAGACGACAACTTTATCTCGCAAAATAAAACACACACGAAAGTACATCACACGCTCTTCCTCTTTCTCCACAGACTTTTCCTTCTAACACATATATATCTATTTCCCATGTAGATAATGCCTTCAGCAATAAATAAGTGAGCATACTTACACAAGATGACATTCAAAATCCTACTGCAATTCCTTCTGTTCGTCCTTGTTTATTTATTAGCGATAAACATAGAGAAAACCAAGACCATTTTTAACTTCTTCCTTAGAGTCAAAACAGTATGTTCAAAAGAGTTAATTTTTCTTCCTTTTTTTGTTAACTATATTGAAATCGAAAGTTAATTGCAGTTTTCGATTTCTATCGGCTGTAATCCTGCTCGCATTCTATTTCAATTGTAAGTTGTATCAAGATTAATTATATGTACAAAAAGAATTGAAACAAATCTCGTAGAATCAAAGGGATACTATCAGAGTCACCAAATGCCAATAAAAAATGTCATTTTCCATTTTTAGATTGCTTTTATTCAAAGTCAAAGCGGTGGTTCGTTGGATAGTCTTTATTTTAGCTGTGCTTCATGGTGGATCTTCCTTCCGCTATATATGTATTATGTAGTATGAGGTGGAGCAAAAATGAAGCGAGCGTAAACTAACAGTAAGACCTTGGGGAAAATGAGCTAAAATTCAAGTATGAACCGAAATAGTATGATGCTCAAACGCTTTTGTACATATATGCTTGAGTTTACTTTTAGTTTTAGTTTCAAGAGAGGAGGGACGCTCCCTCGGCGACGAAAAAAATTCACGGCAAAATTGTCCAATACATCTTACTCGACAGCAAAACCATCTCGAGCAAAAGAGGAAGATGAAAATCTTGATACTCTATCTATCTGTATGAAGGTCCCAATTCAAGACACTAAACCACATACACACAGCACAGATAGACACATCGGGAAAGATAGAAATAACGAATGTGATAGAAAAGGAAGATAGATAGGAGGATAGATGTAAAAACTGAAGCGGAAAATTGCCACCGACTATATTGTACAGATATGTTCATGTATGTAGGCATTTGTATACAGAATACAACGCTTTTGTGCACTTATCAATGTACATGGTATAGCCTAAAACTATCTTCCCTACGGAAGTTCGTTTATACCTTACATAATACCTATTCCTCAAAGTTGAGGAAAATTCCTTTTTTGGTATAAAAAACGACAAGTTTTTTTCGCTCCCCATAATAATAATGATGATACTAACTGTAAGTTCATGAGCCTTTTTGCCCACAAGAAAAATAATTTGTTGCGAGATAAACTACAAAAAGTTCGTCTCACCCTATCGTTATCTATTGTGATATATTGAGGTGATTTCATATCCGAATTAAACTTTTTTAATTACTTACAAACGATTTTAATACAAAAACTTTGTAATACATATACATAAATACATGGAACTCAGAATATAATTTTTTTGTATATAATACATGCTATTGATATTACAACTACGGCAATGTAACCGAACGAACGTCGGTTTCTTATGTAGTAAAAAAATATTTGTATATTCCGCAGGCGCTAACTCTTTCATAGCTGCCTGTTCTTCCTCGGCGTGTGTGTTTTCTCCCTTTCCTTTTCTCTTTCTCTTTCACCCCATTGAGTGTGTTTAGGAAGCTTCTTTCTTTCCCTCTTGTTATCTCGGAAGCCTCTTCTCATCCTTTCTCCCCATTAAAAGCGCATAAAAATGGAGATGAACCATTGAAATATTTACTGGCTGGCTCTTGCGACAATATTACCCTGTTGATGGTCTTTTACTTACTTTTAAGGGGTACTTAAAAAAATTTTATGTGTAAACAAAACGGCCACGCACACGTATCTACATATGAACATAGTACATTCATACATACACATATCTACAACATTAGAAGAGAGGAGCCAACTTATGGATTTCAGACGAATCTCTGTGCAGGCTTCATTTTCCCTAACTTTCTTCTCTAGTTGTTACTCTATGGATTTTTCTTGCGTTGAGGAACTACGGATTACTTAATTTTCCTCATATCTCGAATGCAACAACTTATTTTGACATTCCTCCACTTCAAGTGTCACTTTTTATTATCTTGTCAACACTCAAGGCGGAGAGAATATAATATAATAGCTTTCTCCCTGTAATTTCCACTCATGTTCATCAATGACCCTTAATGATTTCATGTGTACATTATACATTATATATGTGGCTCCTCAATATAACATAACATAACATAACAACCATTATACTTAAACTCATAAATGACTGGAACACTAACCAGAAATCCCTCATCAAATCCACACATCTCATATCTATCCGCACTCAAAATTTACTTCTCAATTTACTTTACACTAACATCAACCACAAACTCACAAACAAACTAAAGAGCCAGTTGAACATGTTTTGAGAAACAGACAAGGAACAAAACTATAGAAATTTTCATATCCTTGTTTCACAACACAAGAGCATTTATTTTGTTTTTGTCTTTCGTCCTTTTCTCCAGAATTAGTCGCATTCCCTTTATTTTTCTCATGGGAAAAATTTATCTGAGAAAGAAAGAAGACGAGCAAGTACAAGAGTAGAAAACGAATGTATATACACCAAAAGCCTCGGTGACTTTACGCAGCAAAAAGAAAGAAGTTTAAGAATAATGTATCAAAGGTCACAGAGCAATGCTACAAATCAAATCCTATCCCACATGCATATTTCATATGGAAAAAATATATATTTCTCCCCTTTCAAGTTCTGCATGTCTTTTTCCTTTTTCTCCATCATTTTCTCTTTCCCTTCCATTGAGTTTTCATGCAATATCAGTATGACTGTCTGCGTCTCGATAGGATTTTGCTAGAATCTCTAAGACTGAAAAAAAGTAAGTAAAAACTCAATCCCAACAACTGGCAAGCATACAGAGGACGTTTGTTCAAATGTAAAGAAACAAAATGACTTTGCAAGGAATCTTCCAGAGACAAAAATATGCGAAACATTCATGTATGTATTATGTATGTCTACAAATATTATATTGTACGTGTACAGTGTACACCCTTGTCAGTATATTCATACATCAAAAAAGTGAGAGAGCCGGTAAAATGGAATGCAAGTCTAAAACCAGAAGACGAATAACAAAAATAAAAAACATACGAGGGAAACACAGAGAAGCTGAGCTAAAATACAGACATTTTCTCTGTAGATAAAGAGTATATGTAGAGTAAAGAGTGCTATCTCAATTCTCTCATCTGTATAATATATTGTGCATGTGGAAACAGTCGTCGTCGTCTTTTTCGTTTTCCTCATCCACATCTACACGTAGTCGAGTAAAGCACGGAGAAGATGAAGGGAAAAAACTCAATAAAGTTCTCTCTCTCTCTCTCTCCCGCTCTCAGCCACTCTGAGTTACGACCTTGTAGTCATTTCTATGGTATACGAGAGACTAACTTATTACCGTCAACCATATAGACTGACTGTCTTAGCTCCAGCTCTCAACTAACTAACCCAAAGCAAGCTCAGCCTTTAATTCATTTCATGTACAATTTTTTTTATCTATCTGTGTCTTTTTTCAGCACACAAATGTACATACATAGATGCAGGCTATATACAAGCCACACTGTACATACTTTGTGTGCATAGTAAAAAATCTACGTTGTATGTACGTATCATTGAGGAATGTATCTACGAAAGCTCTGAGGATCAGTCCAAGTTCAACGACTAAATGTACGACAAATGAATGCTGCCAACGGCAAAGGCGAGAGCAAAGTTACATAGCAAAAATCCAAAGTATAACAGCACAATACAAGTTCTGATGCTGGACAAGTACATATTTCTCATAGAAACACTTATACAAGTATGTATATGCAGAATCTATGTAATTCAGACATATTTCATATCTAGTGAGGAGAGATACAGATAAAAGTATAATGGAGACTCTCCGTCAACGCCAAGTTATACACTTAATTTTGCTTTAATGAAGTTCTTATTCTCGCCATTAAGAGCACAAGTCGAATGACTTTATATTATACGCACTCGTTCACTAATACGAATATAGCTTGTTGTGCACGTCGTACGAATTTTATTTTATTTTACAGGCGACCACTGTTGATACAGACTTGTTCAACTATGCACGATAGGCAGTTACACAAGTGTGCACTATAATTTTCTCCAGGAGTATAAAATATAAGTATAGTAAATGTATGCATAACTGCACATACATAATAAAAATGCATGTACCTCTCTCTATCTCTCCCTTTCAATCCCAACGTAATGTGTAAAGGGTCTATAAAGCCATAATAACAACAATTATAATTACAATAATGATAATAGTTATGGATAGAAGTCTTTAGTCAGAGATAACCCACAAGAGCATATCTACGTTCAGTTTATAGGTATATCTTTTACTAATCAGTTTCTTTCTCTTTCGCATTTCCATTTCAAATGCATACTACATACACAAATTATTCGACTTTTTATACACTTACATATATGAAGCCAACAGACACGCAACGACTTTTGCAAGAGGTGGATAATGTGTATTTTTTTACGCTGTACTACTTGAAAAAGCAAGACTTTGTTCTTCGTTGCTACCAGTTTCTAATGGAGGACTTTATACAGATATACACAGAGTTGACTCCGTTCTATAATGATAAGGTAAATTCCTATGAACGTTCAACAACACCAACAAGAACCAAGTCGATAGGACGAAGACGACTACAAGATACAAGTTACAATTCATGACTGATAATGATGCTGATGATGTGATACAATCATTTATTCCAATGCCCCAGTGTGGTTAGCTGTTTTATCCAGTTCTCGCCGTAGTCGACAGCGTCCTCGCCTTCTTCGTCTTCATGTTCTTGCTCCTTACATATTTTCTGTCGCTTTTTATATGTACTCTTCTCTCACATATTTTTTGTCAAACCCTTGCGATGAAAGTATTACACACTATAAAATACACCTTTCCCTCTATCCATCGATCTACTGTATCAGCCCATCTATACTTTTCAAATTCGCACGCCATTCTCCCTTCTTCATGTATGCAAAGTAAAGTGTCACCTCAAAGTAAACTGTCGAGACAGATAGATGCATAGTATGCATTGCATACATTTGCAAGGCACTCATATTTACAATACATACTTTTACAACAACATATATTTTCCGCGATTCCCAAGTGTAAATTAATGAGTATTATACTTAATAAATATCTCTCATATATACAGGGTAGGGTCTCGCTGTTCCCACAAAAACTTCTAGATGCTTTATTTGATCATTCTTGCCAACTCGTGTAATTCCAATACACTTTTTGACACGGATCAATAAAACATTTATTTATTTATACTGGGCTATAAATTTTAGGCCGAGTGTAAATCCCAGAAAAATACTAGAAAAAACAAACAAATCCCACCAGAAAAATGCAGGAAACTTTGTATGTACTATTATACATTGAAACCATGTAAACTAAGACTTTTAATTTCGCACCTAGAAATGTTCAATATATCATCTTGGTGATATATCCATTATTTTTTCATTCATTCATTTTGCACTCAAGTCCTAATTTAACAAGTAAAATTAAACCTCGATAGTTTCTACTCCACACGCCATTCTATTCGAGTTTCCCCAGCAAAGTGCAGAGTCAAGTTGTGAAGCAGCGGAGGACAGAGCGAAAGAAATGGAGAGAGAGCCACTGATTAAAATTCTTCGTGTAATTAGAAATGGAATGAAAAATGTTTAATCGGATAGAGCCATTGTGTATCGGGTTTTCAAGCTGTCCCATAAAATATGGTAACCTTATAAGTACGACTGCTACGCCCGTCTAGTCTCCATCTCTCTCTCCTTCTCTGTTTCGCTTTTGCTCTTACTCTTCGACTTGATGATGTTTTAAACCAACGTCTCTGTGTGTTCCCTCTCTCTCTCAGTCTCAATGGAGGTGTGTGGAATGGAATACTTTCAACTTCAACCAAATTCTGTATAGATATGACAGAGAGAAGGATCAGTACAAGAGCAGAGTGTACCAGCAGACTATAACTATAGAAATCAAGGAACGAAATGGAAAGCACGTGAGCTGGATGAAACGTCTCGTCGTAAAGTATCTGTGTTCCAGCCAGCCAACAACATTGTATACATACATTCAGTATACATAGTACATACAGTAGTCGAAAAGACCAAGCCTTCCATTTTATGTGCGATAATTTATTCTCATTTGATTTCACAGTAGGTGAAGATGAATTACGTAAAGTGAAGCTAGCAAACTAAGAGAAACGATGAGAGGCCAGCAAAATGTGAATACGTGTGCATGCTATGCCAAGTCGAGCCAAGCCAAACCAAGTTCAGTTTCAGAATTCAGAGATTCGTTCGTGCAACTTTTCTACAACTCCTATCCGAGGCAACGAAACTCCTCTCGAAACTCTCGAAACTCAGCATGAGGATGTTTAATAACGAGAATTCAAATAATGTAAGTCGTGTAACTCTTGTTAAGTTAGTTACGACGAGACAATCCAGCGAGCCCGCAATGATTAAGATACATATCCCCTGTTTTACATTATACACTTCTATAGCCCACAAATATATAGGACACAATGCATAATGTACGTATGTATAATAGCTATTACCCTCTAGAAATTAATACATCAATGCCAAAATCGGCAAAAGGACATAAATTCCACAAAATTCGTATGGAATGTTTTTTTGCTCATTCTAACATTTATCACCATCAATATTTCATACCATAATATACTATAAAAATACCTAAAGCGTGTTTTACTTTCTAACGAAGGAAGGCAGAAAAAAAACGTCACATAGAGTAGAATTTGAAAAAATTGAAATGAAGGAGTAAAACAAGTTTTAAACAGCAAAATAATAATAACAAGATATAGATCCTTGCGGACTTAACAAAACAAATGAAGAAATAAATTAAACCATTACATATTTACACATATGAAAATGAAAGCATTGTATTCTAAGACTGGATTATAGACTGGAAACATGTCGGCAACCTTATGCATATATATATATAGATATATATAGCTTTTGTGTTTATTTTTCGAGCCGATGAGCCCTTTACCATCTATTTGTAACTTCTATTGGGCGGACCCGATATATGTATGCACACAGAAACTGTGCATGAAAGAGTTTACAACTTAATCCTTTACACATACAAATTGTGAATGTGTATTTAGGTAAATTTAATATTTAAACAGTTTGCTTGCATTACATATACACTAATTGGAAATACACTCAACATGGAGATTTTAATGGATTTCACACCTTTTCATCTCAATCATCAGCATTATGGCTTTGGGTTTGGTTTCAAAATTCATCTTTTCGCCGAAGACAACCCTTCATGTTTAGAGTTGAACCAGTGGGCTTTAAGTTTTTTATTCTTCTATCATAACATCCTTAAAAATAAAAGGATAAAAACTCTTGTTTTCTGCAAAGCTTTGGACTTCTTGGTTTTGAAAAAATTGCTACTCTGTATTCCTCAGAAAATGATACTCAGTTGCCAACAACCTCTTCATATAAGCATAATTGTGTACAATATTTCATACTTTAAATAACTGCATCCCTCCATCATACAACATCAAAAAAGGAAGAAAAAGACTTTAACCGTATTCAGGGTTACAAAATTTGATATGGTATGATGTGGTATGATATGATATAATGTAACATAATATGACAGGGCTTGATTCTAAATGGTTTTAGAATATGATGAACCATAATTAAAATCACCAATCATAGACTATGGTAATTGTCCTAATGGGAGCAAGTTTTGGATGACGAGAGGAAGGAAGAGTTCTGCACATATGAATGAATATTACACCGAGTTTTTCCAAGAAGCAAAAGGGAACAAGGCAAAGAGAGGGAAAGAGGAACTCTAAACACAAAAAAAATCTACGCGTGTGGCCACGAATACATATATATATATATATATACATTCGGCCAGCGCTTAAGCATAAAATCTCTGTGATCCAATTGTGGCAATGATGATAGTAATGATCGTGATTGCTATATTCTACAGATATATAAATATAGGCAGATAGGCAGCTTTATAGAATTTTTTCCCTATTACATGGCTTCTTCACAAATTTCTGTCGGGCTTAACAGGATGTGATGTGCTTGCTCAGATTGTGGGAACTTGAAAACCTAACTGAATACTAAATAAATTTTCCGTGTAAATACTCATATTTTTTTACATATTACGCACTCTATATAGTTTGCTCATCATACATATGCGTCGTTTCGCCGTTTCATTTCATCATCATTTGAACGTATCGCTATATGTATCTCCACTTTATCCAACAGGCCAAATCTTGATGAGTATAACAATTTGCAAGTTTCGTAAATCCTCAGTTTGTAATACGATTCCTCTCCCTTGACTGTTATCATAAATCTCCATAGATATTATTTGTAATCTTGAGACTTCATCAGAAGCTACAGTCACTCTTGAGCATATTTTCTGCAAACGAAAATTACCTCCTTGACCCCCACATATTTTGTAATGGAACTATTATTATATCTTCATTTCAAGTATAATGCATAGCTAAACACTAATTTTATTACACTGTAGAAGCTTAATGCTTCAAACATTCATGATGCTTTCTCCAGCTGTTTCCACAATAATGACTTCTTTCCGTATATATATACATTGCTGATGTATGTGTGTATGGTAGGATCTGTATAGCAATAGCAAGGTTCTGCTCATTGCCCATTTGTTTCATTCCCTTATGAACAGACTGGTAGGCTTGTACTTAAGCTTAGTTAGTGACGACCCAAAGACATAGACGAGATTTATGGTATGTTTTATGATGAAACTTCACCATCATCAGATTAGTACATTAGGAATGTGTAAACAACAAAGTACTCATCATAAAAGCCATATCTGATTTCTGATTGATGGCCAACAATCCAAATACGAGTACGATTAAGAATACGAGACTACATAAATGCGAATCGCAAATATCGAAAAGTGTCCGGTTGGTGTGTCAAGACGACAGGACAATGATGATTCTCAATCTCATTCTCAACAAATAATTAAGCTAATCGTATCAAGATAAAGTGGCATATAAACTGTGAACCGCTGACAGATTTAAATACTCGTAATCAGCTCCTTCGTATCATATCGCTTTCTTTATTGATGGAACTGTACACCGAACAGTAGGATCAATAGGAACTTCTTGTTTCTGCTCTTCTAATTCACAAACAAGGGTTAGGTTAACTACCTCGCTCATTTTCTTTGCACATACGCTCATCAGCATTCCTTAGGGTAAAATAAGTTGAAATGGAACATGAGTCAGACAATTTATATTATAGTATTTATACTGTACAGTTCTTATATATCATACACTAAAAAACAGAAATATGGCTCCATGAAAATGTCATAAATAGTCATCACACAGAGAGATACCGCATGTAGATATAGAAAACCGGATGTAGATGCAATAATAATAACAGCCGGCATAATATTTAAGCTGTTGAGAAAAACCGTCATGTTTTGCATTTCGCACATGATAACAAAACTTTTCTTTCATTTACACATTTACTATTTACATCAACTACCCTACTTGTATCTATGAGCACTCACTGTTTATTTATAAGGGGTATAATATTAATGATTATTATTTGCGGGTGTAACTACACTAGCAAAATTCTTTTTACTTGATTTTAGTCTTCCACAATTTCACATTATTTCAACTGTCTTGTAGTAGTCTACAGTTTTCATTAGTTTCTTTTTAATTTGCAATTTTCCTTTTTGAACATAGAAAGAAATACTAAATTACCGAATAATGGAATTTAAAAGTAAACCTACACAATACCTGGACAAAATTAATTTACTTTTCCTTGCATACAGTACAGAATAGCTTCCAGAACATATTTTTGTAAACTTTGGTAGCTATTTATGGATTTTGCCTATCCCCATCCATTTCATTTTTATTAAAAGCCAAACTTCAAATACACACTATGACTTATTTTATGACTAAGTCTTACGAAAAACAACTATAAATACTACAGTGTGCTTCATTCTAGATAATTTGAGGGAAAACATGGGCTATTTTTCACAATAAGTCAGCCTTCCTTCGTTAGTTTCAATTTCACGGTGTTGACTCCTCGCAAAATTCAAAATTAGACACGTACGCCGAGTTAAAGGGTTGCTCACTCTTTTCTTATACATATGTTAAGTTACATATCTGTGAACAGACACGCTCACATGCATACACACATGATGAGTAAAGAGCTCGATTTCTTGTGGTGTGCAGTGTGCAGCCTACAATATATCATAGAGAGACAGAAGCAAAAATAGGCAGCTGATGCAGGGTAGTATATACATACATATTGTGTTTATATGAGCCTGCAGGCAGTCTCAACACGGCAATTTATGAATTCTCAAAGCCCCGACTAAATGAAGAAAATTCACGTTCATAAATATACACAGGGATGAACAAACTGGAGCTTCCTCCTTTTTCTCCAGTTTATATGAACTACACAGCGAACCAGCCAGGGAGGGCGAAATAGCATACACAAGAAGAATGAGGAGAATGGCGAGAGAACTGTTTGTGTGGATTCTTGCTGAACGAAGGAAAAGAAGAAGAATAACGGGAAGAAGAAAGGATCCATATCAACATTGCGTACATATGTATTTAAGAGAGTTGAAATTTCTCTGCTTTCTCTTCCTTCTACTTTGACTTGAGTCTATATATATAAAAGGAGAGATACACCCAGAGAATTAGAGGTTTATTAGACTCCTATTGCATAATTATGGCCCTCTCTCTCTCTCTCCCGTTCTCTCTTGCCAACAAGCGAATGTAATTAAGATCGTTCATGAATCAACATTAAATTAATGAATGAATAGCTTTGTTGTGAGTTGCGAAGGGTGCCACTGGAAAATATGTTCTTGTTCACGCTCACTCCTTTGTTATCATATGTACGATTGTAAAATAAATGCAATGTAGTATGTATACCCCAACACCAACTTCACGCTTCACTTGTCCACTTTCATTATGGACCTCCATCCTTTTCCTATATACATATATGTATTCGAATTTTATTACACAATTCACCCCACTTTTCCCAATAGATACTCACGCTGATGTGCTTATAAGTATGCTTATATGTGAAACTAGAATGGAGAAAATGTGTAGAAATAATGATGCATATACATAAAATACCGTATGATTATTCTCCATTTTATTTCCATAAAAACACTTGGAAACTTTCAAAACTCTTCCAACCCCCAAACGTCTACTAACAAATGGGGAAAAGATTTATTCTTAAAATTAAAAGCTGACTAAAATTTCTATGGTCTATTTTATTTAGGCGCTCTGCTCTTCTTCACTTAGTTCTGCGTACATGCGTGTATATGTGAGAACTAAACAGGAGCCACCAGCTGTTGAAATCGTGCTAGAGATTTCTTCCAGGCATTTAAAGTCTAAGAAACTAAAATAAATAAACAGCCAAAAGAAATTTGATAGGAAAAGACAACATTTGAGCCACAATACCAAACTTTTAAAATTTTCACAATCTGGAATCTCAATAGCAAGTTCTAAAAAGAATAACAGATTATTTTGTGATTAATAAAAGAATAGAACAATTTGACCCTCTAATTTTGAACATGAATGAGGAAGCAAACTAGCCTTTTCAAAAAGAAGACCGACAAAGCTTTCCCAGCCAAATGGTAGGTATAAATCACAGCGAGAGGTGATGCTTAATTAAAAAAAAAATTTCTACGATACTCATCGGTACACGTGCTCCCATGTACACTACTTCAAAGGTACAACAATAGACCATAAAACTCAAGACTAATTAGCTGACAGCTAATACCCTATTTTAAAACCTTTAGTGAGCTAACTAGCAAGGAAAATAATTAATTTGACAGTCAAAGTTAAATTTTCTGTCTTTCATCGTTTTTCGCTGGTGTTGAATCTCGTCTTTTAAAATATTTTAAAATACAAATTTATGCACAAGGAAATGATACAAACGAATAAAGAAAGACATTTCCACATTGTAGATTCTAAAGAAAACTGCATGATCCTGTACAAATTCAAGCTCATTACTCAAATCCGTAATTACACATTCAATAAAGAGGGAAAATAAAAGGAAGAAAAGAAGGATTCGACATTATAATACAAATTACACACACTATCACATCACACAAATTGAAAATTGAATCAGAATCACACCCTCCACCCTTTCTATCGAATTTAAATTTAAAAGAAGGAATATATTTACAAAACGTTTTTGTAATTCTGGTGAACCCATGGAGAATTAGAATAAAATTATAATACGCAAATCTAGCACAGACTTATCGTGAGCAATCATTATACGCACTTAAAAGTAAACTTATCTATCAGGACAAAAATTTCACGAATATCCCTAGAGGGATGTTGACGAGCGACTCGTGCCTAACGTTAATAATTTGAAGCATAGTAATAACAATAATAATACGACGAGTTAAACTGCTCCTCAACATTTTAAAATCTCTTTCCCTTTCCAGTTTCAAATGTGGACGCATGCTTATCATTATGCTTTTTAAATCTCACAATGAGAAAATAGCTAACCCTAAAAGAATTTTCCGAGATGAGTTTCTACAAGGATTTTACATCTTCATTTCTATTACAAAGTCGAATGTAACCATATTTGTGTTGTATCAGTATCAGTAGTCGAAAAATGCAGGAATATACCGTTTGTGAGGAGGGAGCCGGCTCCTAAAATGAATCAAAGAGAATGAAAATACATACAAGCAGGTCATATACAAGCATATGGACCTATAAACCATGTTTGTTTCTCCGAGATCCAAAAATATTCTGGGGGTGTCAACGTAACCGCGGCCATTTTCCCCTTCCCTCTCCCTCTCTCTTTCACACATAAGCTGCCATTCCATTCCTTTTGACTTTGACAAATTACACAAAAAGGAGAAACAAAGCTTTGTGGAAACAAGACAAAAAAATAGGTGTTGTTCAAGTCCTCTCTGCGTCTGCTTTGATAATACAACTTCTCTCTCTCTTTCTCTCTCTCTCTCTCTCTACTATTATTACTACAATAAACATGCAACATACAACAATGATGCTCAGAATGAGTCTTTGAATTTTGGGATATGTTACCGTACAAGCAAGCCGTCCCGTTAGTTCATTATTTGGATGGTAGAAACCTTTAAAAGTTTTCTTATTCTCAGTTTCTTCCGCATCGTACACAAACATCCAATATTCATTGTTGTACTAAAACACCATACAAAGTACAATACAACATAAAATAAAAAAAGAAACAAAAACAAAAAAGCTCTTGACATATCAAGTACAAACAGCAGAGATATGCATACATACATTGCGCCATGTAGGTATGTTTATGTGTTGCATACTTATATCGTATAGAAGTATAAATGAGTTTGAGCAATAATAAATGATAAGTTTTTCCCCATTAATCGTTAGTGTGAGTATTCT
Source organism: Sminthurinus bimaculatus (assembly GCA_034698285.1). NCBI lineage: Eukaryota > Metazoa > Arthropoda > Collembola > Symphypleona > Katiannidae > Sminthurinus > Sminthurinus bimaculatus. The sequence continues at coordinate 1,422 of JAQIVE010000242.1, read as the reverse complement.
GATCATGGCACCCGGCGGACTGTACTGTAAATCATGACACCTCTCTCCCTACCCGTGTTCTCTCGATCTCCTTCTCTAGGATCTTCTCCCCATCAAAAGGAAGGATACAGTTTTATTTCTCTCGCTTTATTCGTTCTTCTTCAGTTTCCTCCCTATTCATAGTGCATACATGTATGTACGTATGTATGTATTCTATTCGTGGTTCGAATTTCGAATGCCTTTGAATGCACGACCAAAACATTATACATACGTATACTACTCATCGGCTTAGCAATACACCTATTTAATCCTCCACTAATTAAAACTACCTACTTACTCCAACCTATTAAGACTAACGAACTAACGCCTACAAACCATGTTAATTTCGTTCTCTTTACTCTATACATGTAAGTATACTTACAACCACTATCATTTCCTGATTCAAGTCACTCGCTCTTCGTCGTCGATGTCCCCTTTGTATTTCCCCCTTCAATATCAATCACACACTGGTATTTCGGGTATTTCTCCCTGTATAACGCTCCAAAAAAATTCAATCTTGACTTGAATGAACAGTCACAAATCTATTTGGCTATATTATCTCTCCACAGTCGCAATATTATCTATCTATCAACTTCAACCCTTACGCTTACTTTGTTTGTTTGATACGTTATTGCACAACTAAATAGAGTCAAGTGGAAAATAATGAAGATAGGATAAAAGGCTAAAGGACGGCCACCTTATTTGGGTTGCATATGTACAAATGCAGTATAAAGTGTTGCTTGTACTGCAGGTATGGTTGTTGTGGTCGTATATTGATGATAATGGCAATGCCGTACATCATTGTAAATTATATTATATGACATTATTATATTACTAACGCTGCCAGCTATGCCATAAAACATGAATTGGATTGGATTCGTCGGAGGACAAAAAGGAACCCACCACCAGCAACAAACAAACAAAGTAAACAGTAAATAGACTTAATTATAATTGTAAACTTGTCGGGACTAATTGTAAGCTCATAAAATGTGTCGGCTCTAGATACATTTGAGATAATTTAAGGTGTCATTTCATTCTATAATGTCATTATAAAGAAAGGTCTATTAACCATTGTGTACATGGTATAAGTGTGTACGCCAATATTATACATATGTACACACAAACATATGCAACGGGGTGTACATGCATTTTGATAGAGAAAAAAAGGGCAAAACAACAACAATAATAATAGTAATAATGACGATGTAGCTGTCGTCTCAACTATACAACAAGAGCAACTTACCCTACCGCGGCAACTATATTCAAGCCTATCGCTGGCATATATCTGTGTGTATTAACGAGTAAAACTGTCATGACGGTGTTGTGGTGGTTATTATGCGGAGCTGGTCCTTTTGTTCCTTCGATTTAATGCATATATACATTTATATATATATATATATATAT
>JAQIVE010000241.1:0-44645 GCA_034698285.1 Sminthurinus bimaculatus | reverse complement strand
CAACCTGAATTGCAGAAACTGCATAACTTTTTATCGAAAACAACAAAAATCCCATATTTAGGTGGCCGACACTGTACATGGAGATCTCAATGGGAATGAAAGTTTGAACGTTTGAAAGTGAATAGTTTGCAGAAATACGTACAAATTATATCATGGTGAGAAAATTCTTTCTTAATTAAAACGCGAAACGAATAGACAAAAGTTATGGTTTTATTATGGTACTAAAGTAAACAAAAACCAAACGGAAGATGATGAAAAATGGAAGAAAGGAAAAGGCACGAGCATGAACATAAAAGCCCTCATAATAGTTGCAGTTATTAACGGATGGGAGACGACAAAGTGACAACTGTAGTTTGTATTTATTAATCCTATTACATGCAAGTCATAGATACTGTTGACAGATCAACGTACATTATATATATCTACGTTACACACATACGTTTTATAGGTGACGTGGTGTGTAAACATTAAATAGTAAAAGTAATGAGAATGTGTTTAGTTCGACGTTGTTCTGATTCACACTTAGCGTTCAGGTTTTATTAGCCATTAGACTTTTTATTTCCGCATCCCATACATAACTCGCACTACAGAAACAACGTACATACTACATACAGTATAGACTAGTATGGAGAGGAATGTAGGTATAAACTGTTTTACGATTACCTCCTACATTTTGTAGAAAAAGTGTAAGGCAGCATTAGTACATAGTAATATTACATAGTCAAGTAGGTAGTAATACAAAAAACAGTAAAGAAAGTCTCATCTGTTAGAATCTAAAATATATCACAGCTTACCCTGACTTGTGGTTTGTGTTTGGTGTTCCGTCACACGAACGGGTGCTGGACTGAGCTCCGCGAGAAGAAGCAGCCAACTTCATGTATGCATAATATCATCCGTACTCCGTACATACTATACATACATAGGTAGTGTAGAGCATGCATAAAAAATACATGCTCTATACAAAAAAAGAATCTGTAATTGTATTAATCTAAGGAGGAAGAGACTTGTGCAATATTAAATGATAGAAAATAGCAGTGTGTATCAGCAGCTTCATAGTTAACTTCTTCTTCCTTTCTTTTACTTCTACTACTTGTAATCTTGCTCTGATTGAATTTGCCGTTTCTTGCTGTATCACCGAGTTGTAGAAAAATATCGTTTGGTATGATAGTAATAGATAGTATATAGTATACGAGTAGTAATGCTGTAATAATTATAATTATACATTTACATTTATACCAACCCTCCTATCACGTTTTCCTGCGATACCTTGGCATTCGACTTTGGCACTCTTTCTCTTTCTTTCTCACAGTTGTACTCTTTTCTTGAGCCGACAAGGAACAACCATAAAGCAACGACAAAGTTCTTTCTCCCTGCCCGTCTCTATCTCTATCTCTGTCTTTGTCTCCTCTTCCCCTTCCCATTTCTCTTCTACCTCTTCTCTGTTTCGACTTTTGACATTGTCTGTATATACAATATACATACATGTCTGTATTCCAAACACACGGCGGTACGCTTTATATTATACCGTAGGTATTCTTACACATATTATATTATATTTTAGTGCATTTTATGTTTCGTTGGCTCTGACTTTTTTTTGTACACAGAGTGAAATAGGTATGTATGCTTTTGATTGTCGTATACTGTTTTCTTCCTTCTCGTAGCCATCATCCTCATCTCTCAGTCGACGTCTCTGTCGTCGTGAGTCTCCTATGCTTCTATAAACACCCAACCGCTATCTCGTCCCATATCCTTCCTCTCGTCATTTTTTTATCGGCTGCCACACACAAACAAAGTCGGAGACACAAAAACATCACATGATGAGAGTTGAGAGTACACCCAAAAAATCATCGACTAGACAAACTTTACAGTTGAAAGTTCAACTGACTTTTTCCTTCTCTCCTTGTGAACCGTCGCCGTTTGAGCTTTGACTCGAAGGAAGGAAAAGTAGGAAGGAACTGGAGCTTCAGCTGACGACCGCGTGTATATTATAATTTTGACTCATGGTCTCAAGTCTGAATGCTACAGCTATACATGTAGCGTAGAGATAAGTTTTGTTTTTTATTAGCAGTAAACAGTTACTTTTAAAAAGAAAGCTATGTTACATAGTTTGCTTCATGCGTTATGTCCCTATTTTGTATCCGTAGAGAAGAATATAGGACATGACAATTTTTTCGAGTATTAACATTTTAGTGTGTATTTTGGACATACTTATCTTCATCGGTTGATATACATACATATTTTTGTGTGTAAATACTAGCGCTCGAAACCTGAACCTGGATTTGAATCTCTTTCTCTCTCTTTCTCACTCTGTCTTTCTAAAGTGTGGAGAAATACCGACTTGTTCTTGTTCTTCTGCTAAAATCAGATGAGTTTTTTAGCACAGTGTAGGCAAAAAAAGTAGAGAGAGACGATAGCACATTTTTCTCATTCGTTTCGCTGTCTACAATCCAATTTTCTTTCTGTGAAGTCGACTTCTCAGCTCATTCATTATTTCTCAATTGCTTGTTGTGAGTGATTCGGTGTACGTAAATAAGTGTGTGAGTTGGTTTTCTATGTGAAAGACCGAGAGGACGAGAGAGAGAGAGATAGAGAGTTAATGCGTTTCTACCTCAAACTGAAAACCCCAAACTCCGGACCGAACGTGTGGTAAAAAATATCCACCTCGCATTTATATGTACACGCGAGAAAAATAAAGAGAGGTAGAGAGGGAAAGAGACGCAGAGAGAACAAGAAGCGAGCAGACTCAATTGGACTTTGATTTTTAAATTTGAAAGTAAAGAGAGAGAGGGGACCATACGGTAAAACAAAGGATCGGAGAACAAACGTTAGGCGACAAACACAAAGACATAATCCACATAATTTCACATGAAATCAACTGGGACTTTTTCTTTCGCTGTTTGTCCTCTGAGTTTGAGAATGGGAGGAAAGTTAAGCAGGGACATGATTGCAAACGGACGGGGAAAGCTGACGGATCAAAAAAGTTGTGATAAATGAAGTAGAAAATAACGGCTTTGGAAAAATGTGAGCAACAAATTATTATTATCATTAAAAATAAAAAGACCAACAACAATGTGTAACCTCGTCAGTCGGAATCAGAATCAGGGAAACAAAAATCCATGGACCGTGTATATTTTTAATGTAATTAAGAAATAAAACCAGTGAGCGATAAATAAAGAACATAGTAAGAACTTTAAAAGTTGTAAACAGTGAAAGAGTTTGACTGAGTAATAACAAGAATAAAATACATTATATTGTAAATTGTAAATAATTTAATGCCAACATAACTTAGATGCATCATTGCTCAGCTATGATAATGATGACACGAGCGTCGTCATTACTGTGACACGGAGGTGCCAAAATCCGCTGATTGGTTTGAAAATGACTTTGCTCCAGAGCTAGAGTGATAATTGATGTCTGCTTAGTGATGTGAGTGTGATAGTAAAAAACAAAGTTGATGAATGAATTTTAATTAAAGTGTTCATTGCTCATGGCAACTTAATTATTTGTCTTGACTTTGAAGCTCCAAATGATAACGACCTTAAGTGAATAATCCATCAAGCTGTTTGAGTGAAAACTTTGTGTGTGTGTGTGTCACCCAAAATCCTATACATTCACATTACATTTGTACAAAAAATCCTAGAGATTTGACCACGAGGCGAATTCCCCATAAACTACCTATTTTCAGTTTATCGACAATTAAGAGCTTAATCCTTATTCAATGGAGGAAGTTGAGGATCATTGGAGAGACAAAGACTTTGTCCGCATCGTATCCGTTCTAGACATTGTATGAAATAGCTGAAAAATTAACTGATTTTTGTAAAATTCGTCCATTTTGTCATACAAAGTTAAGTTGATTAAACTGAATACTATAATATAGTATTTTTTGGCAGTCTACTTAATGTTGACTTATTTATGACTTATTGATTCATTTTTTGACCCAAAATAGGCGAATTTTCAAAGAACACTTCAGTCGCTCTTATACTGCCATTTAAATTACTTGAAATGTATATTGTTAGTTATAGTAATAAAAATGTGAAAGCAACATTTTCAAAATATATATGTTTTCTTTCAGATACTCGGAGTCCTTATATTTGGATTTCAATTATCACGCCTTTTTGTAACAGACATAATCTTTCCCATAGCTGCAACATCCAATACTATTTGTGAGTTCTAAACCAACAATGTTTAATTAGATCTGATTTTAAAACATGATGTTGTAAAAGTAGACTTCAAAGCTGTCGAAACTTTCTTCAGCTTAGCCTGAAACACATCATACGACTATTTTATCGAATAATCGTTTAGCTAGTAGATAAATAATTTTAGAAGATTCAATAAATGTGTATGTATGTACTGTGTACTTTACACAGTGCACGCAGAAAGAAAGTGCAATTGGGAGGTCATAAAATGTATTTTATTTTTTCGTGGTTTTGGCAGCTATAATAATATCGCTAACCTTTTGGATCTTCATTTTTGTGCTGAACATTCTTCAAATCTATGTCGCATTCAAGCTTTTCGTTCAAGTTAATCAAGTAAGTTCCGGTGTATAATATCACTGCTCACTCCATATCCCTTACCTTCCTCAAACTGCGTCACAAAAAAGTCGAAAAACTATTTGTCTCTCCTTGCACAATTTATGAAAGTGAGCATTTATTACAGCATTAAAGTTCACAAGCTATTGCAGCATATTGAATGATATTCAATGTTTTTTTTACTTCCACAGGAAGAACCAGAGATTACTCCTCCTTTACAAGCAGGTACATTTTAAATTTTAGTAAAATCTGTAGAAAACCTAAAAAAACGTAGAAAATAATATAATGCATCCATTTTTTTCTTTTCAGCTCGCGTTTGGTTCAAGCTGTCCGCCTTTCTGTTGACTTTTGTTTTTGTAAAAGTATTTATTTTCCTACTACTTGCAGACCAAACAGGGAAAACGTTTGGATGGATTCTACTCGTGTTGGAAATGTACGTTATCATAAATTTTTTTCTATCAACTCACAACAAGTGATCACTGAAAAATATTGAAATTGTTTTATTTTCTAGGTTTCTACGAGTTGCCGGGCTCTATTTTACCAGAGGTGAGCAAAGAAAAGTTTTTGACAAAAGGAGTTTATAATTATGAGTTGCAACATGAGGCAGTTTTTGAAATACTTCTCTGAAATTGAGAATTTGCAATATATTATGTAAATGGCAATTTTTTTCAGAATTTATTGATGACTTGAGAACGGAACTTGCTCAATCTCACCTCCACTCCACAAATCCAAATTCAACTGCAAACTCTGTCACAAACGTCAGTGTTAATCCAGCTCGTCTTCCAGTTTAAAACTTTGTTAGCTTTAATAAACATAGCCCTTGTATAACGATATTATGCATATTTTTTTCAACTGTACAATTAAACTTCATGTGGGCAACTATTTGTAATGGCCCCTCGTCTTGTAGACTACCCAATTAACTTGTAAAGCCACACATACATGTACTCATATTTGTAATAACTAAATGACCAAAGTAAATGACAAAAAAGTACTAAAGATACAATGTCTACTCTTGCATTTAACTGGAATTTGCCATTCTCAAGTGTATTTAAAAAACACTAACATTTTATTACGGTTCTATGTATGTAAATAGTTCATATACTATTACTCTACTACTCTAATCTACTGCTTTTCCCTAAAAGTATCCTTGTTATTAGAAACATAGTTAAAAGACTCCCAAATTTTTGCCATGCTAACATTTTTCTGCAAATGATGTATAATTGGCAATAGGCGGCGGCATAAAAAAGAATGTTTGTTTTAAAAGGCTATAGCAAATCGATTTATACCATAGACAACAAGTAATGCCATGTAATCTGTGGCAATATATGTAGCTTTAAGGCAGCAACACATGAGTCTTTAATTAAATAGGTAATGATTTTGACGGTTTTCATGCCACATAGAAAAAGCCTAATGAATACATTTACATACTCAACAAAAATACTCGAGCATACATATATATGTACATACTTACATACTGAGCAAATGACAAAAAAGTATGGGGACAATGCAAACTGAAAAAAGAATATCGGAGAGGTACATATCTCCAACGTATAAAGATAAACCCAAAACCAAGTTACGAGGGAAGAAAAAGGCATCGAATATTGGTGAGTGTGAGAACTATAACCAAACGAAAGCTATATCCGTTATTCAAATTCAAAGGCACAGAAAAAAGGAGCAAACGTGCAGAAAAAATTGGCAACTAAAGTATCATTAGCTAAAAATATACATTTACCCACGTTATTATATGTCTCTACTATGTGTATAAATATTCGTATTTGTATCTGTATATCTGTAGACGTAATTTTATTTCATGTGTCTCCTGTACGTATATAAAACATACATGTAATATCAATGAGGTTTGGCACTGTATGCGTACAGGATTGATTTTGATTTTGTGAATTTGTATACGTAATCGTTTGGTAAAAACCAACATTTTTACAGCTGCCAAGCATCTCCAATATTCAGAATCGTATCATGTTTTTTTGCATACTGTAGATATTTAGCATACAGTTATAGTATACATCGGTTATTACAACGTATTTTTTCTCATGGGATCCTAATACACTCAGCATTCAGCATACATGGTTAAATGTGTTTATGCATAGGTGAAAGCACAACCGACTTCTGTGTAAACTACATAGTTAGGTGTAGAAAGAGTTTGCCTACATATTATATATACATACTCTCCATTTCTTTTATTTTTATAAATTCACCCCGGCACTAAATGAAGATCTTTGAACAGACGTTTATTTTGCAAATTTACTCTTGAACCGTGACTTTTGTTTGTTATTGCAGTATTTGGAGAAAGGCGATTTTTTTCGTCAGACTCACAATCAGTTGTCTGTTTTGTTTGTTCCCACTGTCGACTTTTCAAAGTGAGTGTAAGAGTAAATGTATATTGGATAAAAGGATTTCTCTGTCTCGCTGGTTTATTTATTTAAGCATAGGACAGTCGGTAGTACATTTTGCGCAACATGGATATTTTTGCAAATACATACAAATAATAATACGTTTGCTGACATTTGCTAGCTAGTCCAAGTAGTTGTCATTCTCCCACATTATTAAGGATTTAGAGGGGATAATGATCTCGTACATAGAAAAGAATGAGCGGTGCTGAAAACAAGAAAAGAAACCGTAGCGCTAGCTCCTTTGCTAATTTTATAAAAAAACAATCATTAGAAGTGTAGAGCTTATCTGTGCAGAGACAGTTGTCTGTATTGTAAAACATAGAATTAGCAGCATAGTAGTTGCAGATATTATTGTGAGCCCTCCAGATATCCGATACGGATAGACAGATATTCATTTCAAACTTTAATTGCTTATTTATTTTATTACCGGAGTATTGTGATTTCGTAGTGTTATATTTAAGTATATACAGTAAACGTCCTAACGCCAAGTGTGCAACTCAAACTCTATAGAACCCGGTAAAAAGCAACCAATGTGCAATTGTTTTCTATAACGTCAAGCGTGGATATTCAAGGCCACAACTTAATTTGAACTTTTAATTACCCTTAATACTAAACTTGAACTCCGTGCCTGAAAGCAATCCAGAGGATTTGAAAAGCTGTACGACTGTTTACAAAACCAAAATCAAAATGGCGATCAGTGCTTGGAGAAAAAAGCCACATGTACAACTTATAGCCCTTCTAGACTCGGTAAGTGTATTCTTAGAGAAATATATTAAAAAACCTGGTGATACAAACAATAAAAGTTCTGCTTAAATTTAAACCAACAATCTTGTCTTTGTTTGTTGTGATTTTCTTTCAATCCGGAGTATTCTACAAAACAAATACTATAATGAGCTAAAGTAAATAAACGTTGAAAAAGGCAGGGTTGAAGATTAGACCAAAATCACATGGTACATGGTGCGTACATGGAACGGTCATTTTTTCTAACTTCCTGAAACTAATTACCATATCAGAAGCACTGATGAAATTTACTTTGATGCCTGGTACATAACTTATTGTTTGAGAGAAACATCGCTCAATGGTAAACATCTGTAATGAATTTTTTACATGAAATGCTCAAAATGATTTTTTTTCATATAGGGATTTGTTATTCTGATGATAATTCTCCATTCGTACAATTTTATCGTGGAAAGCAGGCGAAATCTGGAGCTACTACGTGGTCTTCTTGATATAAATGAACGTATGAAATACTCACTTGTATATTGGTAATGGCAATGCCATTATTTATATCAAGATTATATATTTATATCATTGCACACTCAAGATTTGTCACGGAACTGTTAATTATTTCTTACATTAATATGTTTGTTTTTTATCTCATGTTTATTAGATTGGGGACTTTATGTTTTGATTTGGGTTTCCGCTTACATTGTCAATTTTGTACAGCTCTTCGTCGCATTCTCTCTGTTTCTTGCACTTCAACCGGTAAAATTTACAAAAATAAAAAATTAATGGTGTTATGTTTTAAAAATATATTACACTCTAATATATTATACATATATTGTATCGCTCAATATATTAGCGCGGAACTATAGAAACAGGCTTTTCTCGTCGGTTTTTATAACACCAAGCATGAAGCCCTTTATATATTTTTTTGAATGTCTAAAAATTGCGAAAAATAATCAACTTTATTTGACTACTTTTTGGTTTTAGGACTATCCTGATGCACAAGTCGCAATTTCCAAGTCCCAGCGTTGGCTTCGCTTTTCTTCTTTCATTTTTCTGTGTTTATTGGTCAAATTCCTCTTGTACATGTGTTATCTCCTTATGCATGGTCGTGTAGACGCTCTCACGCTGCTGGTTGCACTGGCTGATATTGTCTTTCGAATGGTGACTGTTTATATGGTTAAAAGATTTGTAGATGATTTAAAAGTCCAGTATCCAGGCCCCCCACCTTCTGTATTTTTTATAAAATTGTTTTCTAAAAAATCAAACTCAAACACTAACGAAATCTAGTATTTCAATGTTTAATTTTTAGACTTACCCCTTACCCCATAACTTGTTTGAAACAAGTTGTTTCAAATCGATAAAGACAAGGCTACAGTTTGTTATAAACTAGCTATGAATGAATAGATAAATCTATTCGTCCATTGAACAGTTTTTGTAAACAATATCTTTTCATTAATAAATTGTATCGAAAACTCAATACACTGCACTCACTTTCCTCAATAAGAATTACGTCAGCACATTGCTTGAAATTCTGTTTTTGTAACAATTTTGCATAGACCACGCGCATCATTTTCCAATCCAACGGCATTAAAATATAAATGTGCCACTCTATGACGCTTTCTCGGCACCAAAATATGGAGAAAGCGTCACAGAGTGACATTTTTTTTTACTAGAAGTCGAAATGACTATAGTGACACATTTATAAAAAACAAAAAGAAGCTGGACAGTACAAAGCTGACAATTGACAAAGATATCAGATTAAATGTAGACTTTAAAAAAATCAAAATGTATGTACGTAAAATAGGTACAGGCGTCCATTTCATAGGACAAGAGTAAAACAAAACACAAACGCATTCGTTTCCGTCTCAAGAGGTCCAAAATGATGGAAGTGATGCCAAATATCAAAAGGAAGAAAATAAATGAAAAGCATTATAAGTAAACCCCTTTACGCATAGGTTCGGAGTGCTGCAAATTCCTTCAATTTCTATATCATGTTGTGTGGTTCAAGGCCACATCAAGGCGTTTTTACACCATTACAATTATTAGGTAAATACTCGATGTGCTTCCACAATGAATTTGATGTTATTTGCTAGAAACCAACATTAAACCAGGCATATACAGCGATAGTGTGTAGGAAATCCATCATAATATAGTTGCTATATAGGTTGTAATATTGCTATAGTGACTGATGTATTATTATTATTACGTAATAAGCACCCGTCAAATATATTATACATCAAGTGTCACGCAATTCCACAAGCCATCGTATTGCATAAATTGCTGCCATAAGCAACAAGCAAGGCAAAATAGTCATGAATAATTAATGGAATTCAATAGTGCCAAATTGGTACCTACTTCGTTTTCCACTTCCCCAACTTGTGGTTCAAACTTCAAAGTGAAAAAGAACTATTGTTCAATTAGGAAACTCTTTCATTTTGCATAAATATTTTAACCTGTATCTGAATAATCATATCATCATTGAACATCAAGCATCATTTTCAGTTGCAAAAATGGAAAATCCGATCGAACTAAAATCTCCGTATGACTTTGGTCTAAAAATCCCAAACGAAAAAACCGTTCCAGAGTACCTACTGAGCCAAGCAGCATATTTTCAGGACAAAGGAAGGAAAGAATGGATCGTAAGAAATAATCAAGATAATAAAACCACAAGCTCCACTTTATAATATCCCACTTTAAAAGTATCTAATCATGCATAATTTTAAAGACGAATACAGTAAATGGAGAAACATTTGACTTTGGCGACATTGAGCAAAAAAGTAAATCCATAGCAAGTGCTTTATACAAGCGAGGATTCCGAAAAAACGACGTGATGCTTTACTCTTCCCTTGATGGGGTGAAAGCTCCAGTATTCTTCACTGGAGTTTGGAGAGCTAACGGCCAAGTTCAGCTGACGTATGTAAATTGTTGAAAATTTTCTTTCTATTTTAAATATAAAAATCATCAGCATAATCAAATCCTCACTAATACTGTCCGAAAATTACAGATATGCAGAAGATGCAATAGGTAAGGTAAAAATGACCCGATAAAAAATTACTCAATATTATGTTTAGCTTGAAGAGTCAAAGCAAATGATTCACACAAAATATCCCTTTCGTCTCATATTTTATACAGAAACACAAACCCGAAAACTTCGGGAATCCAACATTCGCTTCTGGGCTTGCGATAGTGCAAATTATGAAGACGCAATGTCTGCAATAAGCAAAGTGGAGTGGCCAGTGGAATTGATCGTGTTGGGGGCCAACAACGATAAAGAAACCTACTTATCGTTTTGTGATCTCCTACAAGACGACGGATTGGGTTTGTAATCACTTACATAAGCTTAACATATATTTGAAATATAACTTGTTTCATACGTTTATCAGCAAAAAATTTTTGTTGGTTAGATTGCCCAGATTTACAAGTTACATCAGAGGACGTTTCTTTTCTATTGGCAACTAGTGGAACGACAGGTACATACCAGAAATTTTTCCAGTGATTTCTTATAATGACGCTGACGATTAGTTATGTGTAGGAAATAATAATTTTGTTAAAATAAATAACAGGGGAGAGCAAGGCGGCTTTTTTTACACACAAGCAGACGATTCTAAATATAGTTCAATATGAGACACAACCATTTAATATAACTCCAGAGGAACCAGCATTGATCATTTCCAAAGCCGCCCATTACATTGGCTCACACATCCCACTGTCTTGTCTCACAAGTGGTAAAAGAGTTCTCGTTGTGTTTCCTACGAACCAAGATAACATTTTCAGGGCCGTTCATGAATATAAGGTACTAAAAGGAATTACTTTAAAATTTTTATTCTCATGTATCCATGTAATATGTCAACTTTACAATTTACGCATATTTTTAATGCTAAACATACAGCCGGAAGGAATTTACAGTTTCCCCAAGTTTCTTCTCCAAATGGTCAATGATGTGGATGCAAACACAAAATTTGATTTTTCATCACTTAAAATTGCTTTGACAGCTGGAACGGTCATAAGCGCCGCCATTAGAGAAACAATTTTGAAGTTGCCCAATGTTGAGCAAGTCGTTGTCTTTTACGGAATGACAGAATGCGGATTCTTTACCTCAACTTTGGACATTGAATTGGCTCAAAATTGCTCCGAATGGAAGAACTTTGAAAGTATAAATGCTCAGACACCACGTTATGCTTTTGGCAAAAGGATCTCCAAAATTTGGTGATTTAAAAGTGTAATAAATTGTTTGTTTTTTATTTACAGACTTGCCAGCCGGAAGTGTTGGCAAACTCGGCCCGGAAACGAATCTCCGGGTGATCGACGTGGATACTGGAAAAACGCTGGGGCCAAATCAGCAGGGAGAGCTGCAATTCTTTACGCCTTTGACCTGTTCCGGTTATTTGAATAAACCTGCGGTAATGAAATAAAATTGCAGCAATGAAAATTACGGGGAAACGTCCATACTGACATTTAACAGTAATGTAAGAATTTCGCTTGAAAAAATCACTGTTTGCATTTTTAGGAAAGTGAAAAAACCTTTCCGTGCGGCTCAATTTTGACGGGTGACATGGGCTACTATGACGAAAATGAGTTCATCTTTGTTGTTGATCGAATAAAAGAAACTTTTAAATACAACAATAACCATGTAAAATAACCATGATAAAATGTTTTCATCCACGTATTTCATATTTCATTATTTAATAGTTGATGTCCTGAAGCGTAGATATTCTTATTTTTCAGATTACGCCAAGTGAGCTAGAGCAAGCTATCGCAAGTCACCCGAGTGTGGCTGAAGTTTACGTCATTGGTGTGACGGATCCTGATGGCTGTGGGGAAATTCCAAAGGCCTTTCTCACCCTCAAAAACGACAGTTGTGGAGTAACTTCGAAACAAATAATGGAATATGCAAACAGTTACGCTTTGTCATTACATTTATCTCCTTTTTTATTATAACTACCGTTTTTAATGCTAAATATATCTTTGTGAAAAATGTCGGAAATTAAAACTAACGTACTTAAATAACATATGATTATAGGTCTGCTGGCAGAGTACAAGCGTTTCCGTGGAGAAAGTTATGTCGTCATCTTGAATCAAATGCCTGTAGGTAAAACAGGGAAAGTTTCAAAATTATTGTTAGCCCAAATGTAAAAAAATTCAATTATGCCAATGACTTATTGAATCATCAACTTAATTCAAATTCATGGGTTATTTCCAAAACGCACGAATAATAAGCTAAACATACAAAATAAAACGATTTTAAATAAAACTCTAAAAATGAATGTAGATAAAAAGACGATGTACCGGGTATCTTGATCAACTTGCACATTGAATTTATAGTTGTCTAACCCGGGAAAAACCACCGTACCCTACAAATGTAGGTGACGCATATTTTTCATACAAGGAGTTAACTTGGCTGGTTAATAAAAATCAGGCATACTCAGTGGCCTAAGACCTTTAATTTAAGCCTACTCCCGATTTTTTTCGTTCAGTATTTCCAGAGAAAAAAAATAAAATAAACAAACTCCCCATGTTATAATTTTATGTAAACAAACGCCATGGCGGGCGTATTGAGTTTTATATCGGGCAAAAGTAAAATCAATATTCCCGCTTGAATGAAAATTTTATTATTACCATAGAAAAAAAAATTTTCGTCGCGATTTTTTTCTGTAATGACTGTGCGCCCTTTGAAATAAATTGCGGTGGTTACGCCCGGGCTAAAAAGCACCAAATTATTTCCAATTTTTGCAACATCCTGTTCAGTGTTAACTGAATTCTGTTTTTAAACAGGTAAATATCAAAACGTACTTTTTCTTACTCAATTCTATAGTGGCAATTAATTTTTTTTTCTTGGCGTAAAAAACCTGTAAAAGTTGTCAATCCATTTTTATGAAATCATCCTGATAAAGCTGCAAAATATTTCCATAACCTATCATTCTATCATGTTGTCTGTCCGTCTGTTCTGTCCACGATTACTCCCAAACGGGTCAACCGATCGTCATGCGGTTTTGTGGTGACATTCACTCTTATTTACGCTGAAATTGTCCAAGAGTTTTTTTTTAATTTTTGATGGGAACCTCGACAAATGTGCAAAAGTTTGCACGTTTTTGTACTTTTCCACAGTAAGTTGCTCAAGTTGAAGGGGATTTTGCGTACCGACCGCAGTTTCAGGATCACTTTTGAGCGTATATTACAGATATCAAGATCAAAATGCGCTTAGCCTTCAGTCGCCCTGAGTAATCTTGAGTTTTTTGTAAAAATGGGCGAAAATTCGCACATTTTTGCACTGATCATAGGTGTAGCAGACTTTGCATACGGAGAGTGGTTCTAGGACCATTTTTACTCGTAGATTACAGATTTCCCGGTAAAATCAGATCATTTCTGAGTGTACTTTTGTATGCAACTGTTTTCTTGACACGTAAATAAAGTCGTTGAAATTGAAATGGAAAAAAGCAATCCGTGTTGAGTAACCTTGTCAAATTTGCAAAACTGTCCCAAAAAACCCGCCTTTTTGCATGTTTTTTGCCGTTAGCCAGGGAGTATGACAACGGACTCGTGATTATTAGCAGGTACACATTCTCATTTTTTCATTTTACGTTTCTCCACAGTCATAAGTCATAAAGAGAAAGCAGATTTAAGAAAGAAAGACATTGGAAATTAATTTTTTCTCTAGTGCCTAACGCTTTTATAGTTAGTCCTTGTCGCTGCCAGTGCATTCTAAGGTGAGCCCGGCCAACTTTGTTCGTTGGTGTTCGTAGAAACGCTTCAAGAAAATGGATAGAGAGTGCTGCTGAGGAGATCTCACATTGTAAATAGGTTCATCTGACGCATGACTTTTTGTGGGGAATTCAATTCCATGTAAAATATTGACTAGTGTAGAAGCAAGCAGCGAAGGATTTTCTGCTATCCTTGGCATTGACGTCGAATGAATTCATAGTATAGTATTGGAAAAAGTTGTGAAGTGAAGAAGCAGAAAAAGTCCTCTCAGGTTTTGAATTTTACTCGCTGCGATATAAAAATAATAATAATATCGTATTATTCTTATATCTCAGCGATACTACAGTTTTGACTCGTCTATTACTACGATTTTGTAGTACTTACCGTGTGTGTACTGCAACCACTATATTTGTCTTTTTTAACGAAAAACCGAAGGTAAGTCTCGTAAAAACGGAAGGAGTTTAACACAATAAAAATCTACCCCTCTTCTTTTCCTGTTTTCCCCAAAAAATTGTGTGTCTAAAATTATTATGTTTACCTTTAAAATTGATTTTGTTCACTGTGTTTTCTTTGGTTAAAAAGTTATTCCAGTTGTTTAAAAATTTAAGTTCAGTTTTATACATATTTATTTTGGTTTTATAATAATAATTGTATACTAGATACATTGTTTTCCCCTGCTCGTACATAAATTGTAGTAGGTACCCTTCAAATTTTATATCGTCGTCTGTCGTCTGTGTTGCTGGCAAATATATAATATATAATTGTGACTTTAAATGTGGTGATTGAATGGATGGAAAAGAAGTCCAAGGAGAAAAGTTGGATTTGGATTTGCAGAAACGCTCCAAAATAGTTAAATTTTAGGGTGATTTTATCATCTTTTCGATTCCGATTCCGGGTAATTTTTTGAAGCGAAAAGTTTTAGTCTAATATACGGGTTGCTAAAAAAATATATATAATTTTCCCCTTATACCCTGTTTGTTTGTTTCGTTATCGTTGTGAAACATAAAATTGCCGATTCGAGATCCAGACTAACGAGTGTTTACTATTTGTTTTTAGTTTTTAATTTCTTTTTTTACTTATAATATTCGTTGTTCTCGGTAGCGAAAAATATATAGATCCAAGCCAAAACCATCAAGACGGACTCAAGAATCAAAGTTACTCATAACAATAATCACACCTCATGAGCAAGATCGATCATCAAGAAAATACATCATATTATAATGTTATATGTTTGATTGAAGCAATATAAAACCTGAAATATAAATCAATAATATAATATCCAACCCTAAAAAATCTGTATCAAATATCTAAAAAAATCTATACATAAAAGTCAGTGTTTTTGAAAGAAATAACTTCAAAAGTGAAAATTTTTGATTATCAATCTCAATAGTTTTTCGGCTTCAAAAATTGATCCCATCAATTCAAGACAAATGGTGTTACGATACTTATTCCTCGTTTTCCTCATTGTTGAGGCTTGGAGCTCTCCTGAGAAAGGTAAAATATACTATAGTATTTTTGCAACCTTTAAATGTTCAGTGTACTACTGAATAATTGCTTTCCTATAATATACATAATTAACGATCACTGATTTTGTGTACTATTTGTTTTAATTTGTGTGTTTATAGTAAGTGTAATGTGTATATACATAGCTATGAAACTTTAAGGATGGAATCTTTAGTCTTTATTGTATGAAGGAATGGACATTAAACAAATTAGAACAATATTCCCATTATATTATATATGTATGTATGATGTGTAGACCCTACGCGCTAGACATACAAATGAACAATGTATAACATGAACATTTCCATGTCAGTTAGAATATCTGTCTGGATTTTAATGGGATATGGAAAACGAGAGCCACGCGTAATGTTCCATCAATATTATGTTGTATAGTAAAGAGTACATGCTTATGTATGTCTAGTCATTTAAAATAGGCCCTCGAGAATTGAAAGCTATTTATCTACATACGAATTCGTGTTTGTACCTGTGTACATAATATATAGTATATATCTAGGATCTAGGTGCGTTCGAAAACCTAGTCGGTATTGTCAGTTATCTCAGCTTTACAAATTCCATAGTTATCTTTTCGAGCGTCGAATGAATGTGCAAACTGTTAATTGCAGGCAGAATAAGGAACTTATTTACTGCAGGTTATAAGTACAATAGATATTTTTTTAAAGCAGTAATTATTACTAAACAGATTAGACGAATATTTTACATTTGCGAGCGAATAAATACTTTTAGCTCATTTATTCTTTTAGCATCGTTTTGCATTTTCACTAAAAAATAGAAAAGGAGAGCTTTGTAAAAAAACCGATCAAAAATTAGGTTTGTTTTTGGAGTAAACTTTCAAGCCCATCTTTTAGCAAGCATCTCTTTTCGTAAAAGTCTAGATCTATTTGATCAGCGTTTTGCATCATGATGCAATGTGACTTGTTGTGGTTATAAATAATAGATGATCCATCCTTTAAATAGCACAGCAAATGTTGACTTGTTTTGTTAGCATACTCCGAGTTGGGATTGGAAGAAAACAAAAACCCTTTAAAAATGAGCTTATTAGCTAGGGAGAAGGATGATATGATCCAACAACGTATAGAATGAGTCGTTAAAGAGTTTGACATATTTACTTTTTCATACTGTATAAATGTTTACATATATATCCATACATTATTTTCTCGGAGAATCTTATGCGTGTAAACTTTTATGGAGCAGAACTCCATATGTATAACCTATTTAAATATTAGCTCATAGCTAGCTGTCTGCATTTTCTCTCTCAAATAGAGTAACTCCGTATAACGGTTTGACAAAACACAATCAAACTTGGATATAACTGGAGGATCAGGTGATTAGTTTTTGCTTGCAAAGGGGTAAACCCTTCATGGCCCCGTATTCTACTATACAACATTTTCATGTTTCATGTTCAAAGTTCTACTTCACATTGAACTACATAGTTGGATTCAAAAATCTACAGTGGTGCCCTAAAACATGAAAAACAAACATTACACCTGGCGAATTTCCAACAATTGCAATCTTGGAAAGACAATCCTTCCCCCCCAAAAAAAATCATTTCATTTTGTTGGCTTTCTTTGTGATGTCATTGTCATGTCCCAATTTAATATGATATGAAGGATTATGTAACGCGATAAAAAGCTTCTGTATTAAGTTTGACAACGTACTTATAGCTCTACATGCTATATTATGTACTTTTTTTCTTCTCATAAAATATACACGTGTTAGGGCCTGTTTGAAAAACTACGATAGCGCCTAATGATATTCAAATAATATATAAAAGTGCTAATAAGTATAATCAACGATTTGTAAATATTTATAAATACGCAATATGCATATTATAGTAAAAAAGTTTTAGACTTTTGGGAATATGAAATATAACAGGCTGTCTGGTTAAACAAAGGATTTGGAAGAATATTAAAAAGAAAGACCTGCAATACGTCTGTCCTTGTTAAAGTCATCCGTGTGTTGTGTGCATAAATGTAGACAGATAGTTTTGTCCTCAATCATCTCTTTGTATAACTCCGTAGAAGAATGATGAATCTGGTATAATATAATGTCGTATAGTAGTATATTATGTAATGCATATTTCTCGGAGAATTATGCAGGAAATAGAAAACAGTATAATATGCATATATAGGAAGCACGAGAACGAAATACGTAGACGAAACGGAAAAGGGAGAGAAGAGAGACTTAAGATGATAAATGGGTCTGTCAATTTTGAATTCTAAACTAATTTCGTCAACGATTCAAACCTCGAGTGTTTGTTTTCCTACTTATCTTCACAAATTACTCTCTCTTAAGAAAACTTTATTTTTACAGTCTTGGATTTTAGCTGCCTTCCTTCCTTCCTTCACCCTTCAGATGTATTTCCAGTCTTCATATTTTTCTAAACTAATAACCGACATACATATTCCATATTCCATACACAGAAGATGTGTTATACATCCCTACCAGATTCGCCCGTCATATGACTTTATTTACAACAGACTCTCTCTTCTTCTCTATGTATCCAAACACCTGTCTTTAGACCATAAGTCATATAAGCGCACGAGGTTCCGCAGCTACTGTTTTACCATTAGATATTGCTACGTATTATATAATCTGCGAAACATCATGTGTGCTAGCCTTATCAACCACGCACACATACACACATGATGATTGGCGAAATTATGCAAAAAAAGTGTAAAATGGAAAAACAAACAGAAAAGTGTGAGTTCCTTATTATTCAAATGCATATACATAGGGGATGACTTAGTACGCGCATACAATTCTGCAGACATGTAAAACACTCTAGGTCTTTACTATCGTAATCTTATGGCTTGTGTTTTTTAAACCCGTAGAAAAAATTGGGGATTTATGTAGTGTATACGAGATAGTAAAAAAATTAGTCTATAAAAACTAATTGTTTTTAAAGCGTTTAATTTTTTGAGTATGGCACATGTCAAAATTTCTTGGATACATTTTCCGTGGAAAACTTAAGATTATTAATACACTTACAATTATTAGACCTATTACGGCACGAATCCTATTCTTCATGCATGCATAAACAGGAAAGTAAAAGTCAAGACAGAGTGTTTAAAGTTTAAACATTTTTTCTCACCATTTTACACATTTTTGTTTTCCTTTTCCTTTTAATACCGTCGTAAAAATAAAAATGAGTGGTTATCTAACCAGTGGAAACTTAAAAATCAATAAACTATGTTATTTACACCATACTTAAATATTTGCTGCTCAAAGTTTCTCACACCTACATTGTAAAACTCTTAATTAGGATACATTTTTTGCAAAAGAAATACTGAGTACCAATAATTATTGCAACATGTGTATGATGTATGATTTACCGGTAATAAACATTATGACATTATGAAGCCAAAACTAGTAATACTGTTTGTAAATGTTTTACCTTTAAAAACCGGAATTGAAATTTGTATGCATTTCAAATACTGCTCAGTACTGATTTATAACACTAAAGGCGTCAGTCTGATGCAGTACAGGGTATTTCGAAAAGGTCTCACCGTCTCCATGCATCTAGACATTTTATCATGGAAATTGTCAGATGTTTTCGAAATACCCCGTATACATCTTGAAGCTCAGCTGTAAAGAAAAGTCCCTTTCATGAAATTCAAAGTGAATGATTGACGGGAGTCTTTTGTTTCTACGCACTTAACTCCTTTGTTATATGCCCCATAGTTCCTCGGCTGGATTTGGCGGATTTGGAGAGCGGCTACCATGGATTGATTCGAGAAGATGAACTTGTCGTTGAGGCAAAACCCAAGATCCGGGCCATTGGAGCAGAGATATGTGGTTTTCGAATCATAAATCGACATCGAGGAGAATCTCCATTCGAGGTAAGTCTAAGCTACATCCTTTCAAATTACATTATTTCATCCAGAAGAATAGACCAAGTTACATTGGCACTGTAGGTTTTCATACATGGTTACGTATTCGGGGAATAGTTCGCAAGGTTCTCTCTAATTTATTTTGCGTGCATCTACGAATTACAAATACATATATATTATCTGTATTGCAAACGATGGCACTGAAATTAATTCATTGCAAAAAGTGGTTTCTTCCACTTCAAAATTAATATAATATAATAATAATAATGTACAACGTACATTGCTGACATCCGTCGGTTTTGAAGGAAGTTTTCCAGTTCAGTGTGCTCATGACTATACAATTACAGGAGCCTAATTTTAACTGCTAATTGTTTGAGTAGTATGAGTATACATATATACGGAATCGAAATCCTCCGCCTGCTCAAATTTACAGAAGGTTGTCAATTTACTACCTTCCTCATTTACTGGGCTCAATTTCAACTGAGGTCATTGGAAATGTGAAGATTATATATCTTTCAATACCAGTGTATTATCAGAATTTAAAGCATGTTAGGCTCTATAATTAAAAAAGGCTCGATAAATAATTAATTAATGCCAATGACTTATAGCTTATAGCATATGACTTTTATAAGCACCTCTCTTTTCAAACGAATCCCTAATATAAAATCACAGTCTTATTAATTGGAAGTGAAGTTTTACTTTGCACTCAGTGATAGATAGGCAAAAATCCTAATACAATACAAAAAGTTGTATAGAGAAGATACTTGTAAAGACATGCATTAATTTTAACGAATATTGGTAATAGCAATAGTGAAAATATCTGTAAAGGGCTTGTCATAATATATGTACGTACGTAGTCATAAACCAGAAATAAATTTTTTTTGTTGCTTGTACAAAATCACCTACAACAATGACAACGACAGATAACGAAGAATATTGGTTGAATCATGCCATAATGATTTTTTTCACTCATGTACTCCCTTATTGTCAAATTATGCAGTGTAATCTTCTCGCTTACGCACTGTAATGGTGACATTTAACATAATTGGTATTATAATTTGAAAACTTGTGTTACACACTGAGCTGGACTACAAATTATGATTGCCATTGGCAAATTTTACTTTACTTTGAAAAATGGCAGCAGCAGCAACCTACAATAGAATAATTAAAAATTCTCTGTACCTATATAGAAACTTGGTAATCACTGTAAATAAGTAACTAATGCTATTTGAATTAGACAGAGCAAGAAATTGTTGAATATATAGAGTAGAGAAACAAAAGTATACAATTGTCGTTATTTTTGAACATTTGCATTGGTAAGTTTTGGGATTCAACGATTATCCACGATTTAACATCATTAATATTTATTGCCGTCTTAAAACTATTACGACAGTTGATGAAAGAACTGGAGATAGAATATAGGTGTAGAGAGCGAGAGAGAGAAAGGGGAGATATTTTGGCTGTACATGTAATATGTATGTACATAATTTAGAAGCTAAAAACCATCTGTGTTAAACACAGTATGGCGTTTTACATTTTATTATGTACATGGAATGTATTTCTTCAAGGAAGTTGCAAACAAGGAATAATGAAGCAAGTTAAGGAAGACAAAAATACATAATGGCGGAACGGTGACTTTTGAATTTCTATTATTTAATATTATCCTCAACGGCAATGCACAAACGGTAGCATAAAATGTCTTATATATTTGCTTTGTACATCGTAAAATATTTCAAGAGCGCTTGTCGGGTACAAACGTCGTCTCGTTTAAAGTTCTAATTTTGATTCAATATGCTAGATTTGACATGTGAAATAAAGTAAGATTCAAAAGAGACAATATGTTCCAGAGAAAAAAGTAATCAAACAAAGTCTTTAACCCTTTTGAAAAGAAACAAGGCACAACATTACCATCAACGAGGAGGATGAAAAATGTGTCGAGAAAGTGTATTAAGATTTTGAAGACATATAAGACTAGAATATAAATATATGCTGGCTGTAACTGTCAACTGTATTATGTATAGGCGCCTATTTTGTTCACAAATTTACTTCCTGGCGTTATAGTCAAGGCTAAAAAACACCTAAACAGCGTTTTTTAAAGAAGGGAAAAGCACTTTCATATACCTTTGTACCTATATACACATTGTACATGTATCCTTTTGATGTAACTCTCTGTCTTTTGTCTTTGACATGAAAATCCCAAGGAAAGACGAAATGTGTGAGTTTTGTACAGTTATGTACTTTCCCACTGACTATGTATACAACTAGTTTTGTGTGTACATATCGGTGTGCCTTCTTACTCATATTTGCAGAATGATGCACAACCAGGATAAGGAGAAGAAAAGAAAGATGTCTTAGGACTGATTTGGTTTTGTAATCTTGGGGAGAGAGATGTTCAAAGGCGAGAAGGTATAAACAACTATAAACACAAGCTGGGATGAGAGAGCAAAGGAGCGAGGGTGAAACATACCGAAATAGATAAAGTCACTGGAGCACGGCGTAGAAAGGCGAAGGAGCAAAACTTGAAGAAAAAAGCGTCAGTGTGAATAAGAAGGAGGATTTGAAATTCTTATTCGGAAAGGAAGAGATACAAGGTACATAGGAGGTGTTATTATGAGGCACGCTGAAAAACTCTGTGTGTTTCTGTGCACATCATTTTATGCATATTTTCCTGGGTGGGCTCATTTATTTTACTTTTCCATCTTTTATAAAGAGCTCGTGTTCATTTTCTCCTTATACCGTGCCCTTCTCGCAAAAGATTACTTCTAAAGAGTATTAGTTCCATCGAAAAATTGCAGTAGGTTCATGATTTTTTTTCTGATTCTAATTGAAAATCTTAATAGTCATAGAGTAATAATAATTAATACTGAGGGTTTCTCCTCGGGAACATCACTCACAAATTGATTAAATTTATGCAAAGTTACATCCTTGGTGTTTTAAGTGACTCACGATATTTTCCTCTAGCATCACATTTCGATGTGCTTTTGAAACCTTACCAAAATACCGTCCAAGTCAGCCGTATATCTTAATAATTTTTATACAGTGATGGAACAATGGCAACATTCATACTAGTTCGTAAACATCTTTGATATTATTATTTCTGAAGAACTTCAGTATTGAGAATTGACTATTGAACGGCTCACAAAACATTCAAGATACATGAGCACTTACATGCTATTTTTATTTTTCCTAATTTTCAATTTCACTTCTTCCCATAATATGAGTCTTGAAAAAAATACATATATTTGGGTTGAAGATTTTTATAGATGGTGAAAATGGCGCTGTTTCTTCGTTTAATTTAGGATTATTCTCACACATCATGGTATTAGATTGTAAACGCTATCGAATAGGTTTGTGAGTCATGGGTCAGGTTCACTATGTGAACGTCTGGTACTCCACTCAGATTTCTTGTGAGATTAACCTTTTATTTATGTCCCATTGTTTGAGCTCACTTATCCCAGCGCCGTACAGTTTACTAACCATAATACATGCGATATAGTTCTTCTTCTTCCATGATTAACATCCCGATGATACACAAAAGAGCTTAGGGAAATTAACCTTTTTTGTGCATAGGCACATTACACAAGGCATATTCGCACAAGTACAGTACATATGAAGATTTTTTTAAACGACAACTCTTGTAAGTACCCTGATGAGAGAATGTTTTGCTATGCTTGATATACCTATCCACCGCCAAGTTCTAAAGTGGGTATGATGTGCAAGTGTATACACATAAAAGCTTTAGATTTTGAACTCTCTAAACGTCTGAATCTTGATTAAGCTATGGATTAGTGAAAAAATGTACTTTAGGTGCCAATATTATACCTACTTATCTAACGTCTCTATTATATGTACGTATTCTCACTATTCACAGTCAGGGATGCTTCCAGCCAGGAATTGTCGTAGTACACATGTGGGTTCTTTTTTCAAATTCGCAGCCAACCATACAATCATATCTGGTTTTTGTAGATTGGATAATTGTATTTATCTGTAGGCCCAAGAAAATAGGGATGGATTTAAAAGATCGCGTTAATAAATCGATGATATCTGGATTTTTGAGTTCGACTTTGGCAGAGGCTTTTGACTTTTGACACGACTCTTGGTTCGTCGTGCAAGATCAAAGCTATATCTTATGCATTTCATTAAGTATCATCTGCGTGTGCAATGTACATGATACAACGTATACAATATACAACCTGTAAACGTTTCAAGATACAATACCGTGTTAAAGGTAAAAGATAAAATCATACTGCCATAAAGTTTCCTTATACATTATGGCGTAAAAGCCAAAAGTGTACTGAACTAGGTTCGTTGTAACCTTTAAAATATTAAATGATAATGAGAATTTTTAGACTCCAGCTTGATGGATAGAAAGATAATATTAGGATATAAAAAGATTAATTTTCAAGACATCAGCTATCAAAATCGTGTGTATAATACGAATACGATAATATTGGATTGGAAGAAAAAATTAATAATTTATGATGATTATTATTACTATATGAATACGGGAATAAAACGATAGGGCGATTATTACGTGAAGCTTTCAAGGATACTTCCCCATATATTTTTCTATACCAGAAAATGTTTATATATTATGACCATCCATAATGGACTTGTAGTCTGTGCAAGTGTATTGTTGTAATATCATCCTTTTATGTTCAGAGTTGCATATAAAATATGCATATATATAGTTAGTGAATGAGTCTCTTAGTAGTTTTTCTGTAACATTTATGATGATGACGACAATCATGATAATAATAATGATGATGTTCTAGTATGAAGAGACTTTCTTATAGCCCAACTCTGTTCATGCACATCGTCGTTCTGTTCGTCTTCGTCGTCGTAGGTATAAAGTACATATTTATATTAAATGTGCATGTATGTATATGCAATGCGTAAAATAATTTTTGCCGAGATGCAAATATTGTTGAATGCATGTGTACAATATATACATAGTTAAATGCGTGGGCTTGTTTACGATGTGAAATGAAAAAGAAGGAACCAAACCAACCTTCTTTTATACTCTCCCATTCTCCGTCTCTCTGATTATGAATTGCGAATTATGAACGATCAAGTACGAAGCCATCTGTGGATATTGACGAATCTAATTTACATATGGACTTGTATGTGTTTGCTTTTTACCTTTGAATATACATACCTACATACATACATAATGTATTACATTACAGACACTTTGAATATTACAGCAAAAGGTTAACATATAGTATAATGAAATATAATTATATGCAAAATAATAAATAACAACTAGATCTAAGTAATTGCTCAATGAAATGCTCAAGATAATTCTAGAGTAATATATAATAAGATGGAATTTTATCCTTATTGATTTTTGCATGTGTCTATTATGTTCATCAAAAATCAAGACTATATTATTATGCATGCGCTTTGTTCATTGTGTACAGAGTACAGAGGACAGAGGCACGTTAGTACTTCTGTGTCTTATATATTCTAATCGCACGTTTTTGGTATCCACGTTTGGTATGTACGTAGGTATATTTAAATGTAGGTAAGAATAGTGATTATAATGCTGAAGACAAAAAATTGACAGATAAATGGTAGAATATCAGTTAAGGGTTTAGGCAAACTCCGTGGTGTAGAGTATCCATGTGTAAAGACATGTTCGTACATACATCAGGCAAAAGTACTAATTTTCAACTATGAATAATAATACATATCGCGACACCTCTCCATTTGCAAATAATTTCAGATGCTCGATTTCGCTTCATCTCTTGTCATTAAAAACTCGTGGAGATGTATTAAGCATGGGTGTATGTATAATGTCGTCATGAGCCTCGAGTTTTTGTGCACAAAGTGCAAACGTTGGTCTTTCATTTCCATCCGGTGTACAGAATAACTGCAAGAAAGTATTAGAGACAACGAGCTGATTCTTGGTGTATGTACGCATGATGTTGTTAGTACCACCATTGCTTAAATAATAGATTTCGAACTTATAAGCTTTTGAGGGAGTTTCTCTTTTTAATTTTCAAGGAGGTGGATCAGAATTTGCTGATTGAAGTTGAGTTGGGCTGTTTACTGTTTACGTAACCTTTTTTCATTTAAACACGCGGAACAGTCGAACAGTTAATTTTGCATGTAAATATTGTGTATGCAGTGCAAGTATAGGAAATACATGTGTAAAGCTCGTGCATCATCCGCGTTTCAAGTTTGCTCGTTTAAAATATTAGCTTTGACACGAGCTTTGAGTTTTCAGTTGAAACGACGCGATACATGTTCAAATTACAAATGTATTTGAGTTTCTTGAAAATACAATTATTCTTGTAGTTTCATTTTGACCACTTCATTCCAGGTTCTTGTAAAGATTTTTGTTGTTTTGCGCACAGCAGAAGCTCCTTCTTTATTGTTATACCCTTGCAGCTGTTGTTATTGTAGTTTGTCGATGTATGAAAGTTGCAGTTAGTAATAAGTAACATGAAGAGTATGGGAGAGAGACAGAGCATCTTTTAATGGATAGGAATTATGAAGTGCCCGCCCTTTGTATGTATTACATGTGTATTTTATGTGTACATGTATATTATGTATGAACGAGAGGCATGAGATTGGACTCTTGGAAGGAGCTTTACTGCAAGAAACATTATAGTGTAAGTTGTATAGCCATGTAAGAGAAAAATAGAGGCTCGTCCGTTGGCTCTAAAAGGAAAAAAGGAAAGAAGAAGCCTGATGGAGAAAAAGTACTTTTGGTTGAATGTTTGGTCATACTACGTATACAAACTTGGTGTATGGATGAGATCTTCAAAGTTTTGAATTTGAATAGGTTTTCTTCTTGGTTGGTTGAGGTAACATTTAAACATTTCAGTTTAGCACCTGCTCTTATTCACCTTGAGGCGCTATTACATATGAAAGCCGATCCTTTCTCGCTCGTATGCATGCTACTTCTATTTCTGTAATTTTCATCACTCTTTGGTCTACTGCGTACTATATCCTACATGCGCATATACATAAATATGAGTATGAATATGGACGCAAGTGCATGTTATATAAAAATTTAACTTTTTTTCAAAGTTGTGAAAAACAAAAGTCCAATATTTTGAAAGAGAAAAGAGGTAAATTGGACATTCAAATTTCCATAAAATCACATACTGGGGTAAGTATACTGGTATTATGGTCGAAATCCAAATCTGAATTCAAATGTCTAGATCATCTAGATGACTATAGGTTATAAAGTCAAAATCATAGTAAAAAAGAAGATAGGAGAGGAGGACTAGTATTAATTTAACTTTGGGAAAACAGATTTATTGTATAATGACTTGTACGTCCTCAAAATAAATGCATAAGAGGAGGCTGCAGTTGCTTTTACTTATTAATGATCATGGTGAATTTTTACACGGCTATTATTTTGTTTCGATGGGCATGTTACAGGAAGAGGAAGGTTAAACAGAGTCGGCATTTTATCAAGTGTTTCCAAACATGGCTGAGTATAAAGCAGCGGAACGACAGTGCAGTGTAGCTTTATTTAGTTGACACGACAACGACGACATCGAACATGCTCCCATACAATAAGCTCTCGTTATATTCATAAGTACATATTTTGTTAACAAATTGTATCTGTGTACTTAGAGCAAATCGTCATCATCAGCGGAGCTCTCCCTCTCGCTCTCTCCTTGAATTAACTTTAGAGTCTAGAATATGTTGACCACGGTGATACATGTGAAAATAGCGACTAATCCTACAATGCTTGTACTCGTATTATTATAGATGATGGTGCGAGTTGCAAGCTGATGAACACTAAATATCCTATTGTGTGAATACTAGTGATGATGTTCTCTATGCATTTTTGGATTTTGAATAATATGACGGAACATTTAAGAGACGAAGAGACAGTCCAAATCCTAGTTAAATTAACTACTTTCCACCATTGTCAGCATATGTAAAATGGTATATTGCATGTAAAGAATAATGCATGCAGTATGCTTATACATTCATATTACTGACTCATGAACTTTTCTAGTTATGCATATTTTTGGTGTGTGATGCATGTCATCAGAATTCCAAATGCAGACATAGTATGTATTACATACATTTTTATAATGCTCTTTCTAGCTCAAAAATCCTAAAGCATATATCCAGTCATTTTGGCAGACACAGGAATATCTATCTACTTTATAGCCAATTGGAAAGTTGTAAACATAGGAGAAAATGTAGAGTAAAAATGTGCATAAGCGGCGCTTTTTATTAGCAGTAATACTATATAGGAAAAGTAAAGTACCTATGTTTTTCTTTTCATATGAGCCTATTTTCCTGTTTATAGTTAAGTGGGTGACGTGTGATAAGCCATGGATGAGAAAAAGGATGTTCTATACGATGTTATTTTATTATTAGAGTCCACATATTATATGCTTCGTTTAATGAATGATTGCATGTGCTACTATTTCGTCTATCGTCTCGAGAAAACATTGTCACGACATCAGTCTAAAAATGACTTTACCATAAGAAATTTCAACGAATTTATAATTCATGATAATTCCGGTTTTCACTGGAAATATCCAGAATCGTGTTTTATAAATCAATCTACTCTAGCTTTTTTTGTTGACAAACATATTCCGGCAATTAGTAGGAATAAATATGAGCATAATACAGTCGAATCCAAATCGCATAGCGCATAGCTAATTTGATTAAAATCCAGTATTACTGGATATTTAGTAGGCATGATGTCTTTATTGCTAATTTGATGACAACTACGCTGATGTTTGTACGAACAAAAATATTCAACTTTTACGTGGGACATAGGGAGAGAGAAAGGGGCAGACAGAGAATAATTTTAATGTTTTATTGATTAAAATTCTACGAATTCCTGTCTAGTGCTTTTATACAATTTACTTTATGTTATTATGTTCATGAGTGTCCTAAGTTAGTCAACAATATGTGCATTATGTATGCACCCTGTACATATTATAGTTAATTATCCGGTGAATTGTGTGCATTTTTTGCATTTGCCTTGTCCCTCTATCTCTCGTTAAGTTAAAGTTAGACCTCTAAAACAGTAGCCGTAGAGCCTACAGGGGCGAAGATTAATGCGTACGACGTGATGGAATTTTTTTAGACTCGAGAGAAATACTACTGTCTATGGAGAGAGAAAGAGAGAGATAAAACATAAAATACAATGAATCTGCAACTTATGCTCATTGCCGAGAACGAGGGAGAGAGAGAGAGAATCGCATTCAGTTGTTATTTTTTATCTTTTGACTCTCTCGTATCTTTACTCATTCACATTTCCATGTGTTATTCAGTAGCTCGAATATATGCAGTTGAACCTCCACAGTTTATCATTATTAATACTTTTTGTCTCGTATCTCGCAACGTGCTCCAGCAAATCACACCATGGGCTTATTGGTCTCTTCACAATTCTTTGAAGTCCTACTCCTTCAAACGGATGTCTTATCATAAGCCAATAAACTTGCTTCTGTATTCTGTACATATTTATTTTTATACTGCAAAAAAGAGTAGTACCTGTACGTATACAATAGAAGTCACAATAACAGTCATAACTTATGTACCTAACTACTGTATTATGTATTTCTACTTTTTTCTTTTTTTCCCTTTATGTGTTCTATGTTTGCTTACGTTCATAATGAGTTTGTTCAAAAACCAATGAGATTGCGATTGCCATAATGCCTCGTATGCCTTGTAATCATTCAAGTCAAAGTACGATAGACAATGTGCATATTATCTTCTATTCCTGAAATTTACGTGGATATATTCACTGTGTAGATGAAGAGCGTGGAGAGCGTACCACCTGAAGTATTTGAAAACAGTGGAATATTTGTAAAATAGTGTCCCAGTAAAACTGTGATATCGAATAATCTTTTTAACATTCTAAAATTGAAAACCAACCAATTATTTTGGTTTACAGTAGTAGCTGATCCCAGGTTCAAACTTAACACCACAGACAGCACGAAGGTGCATAAATACAATACGAAGCAAACAAATAAATGAATAAACATAAATTTACACACGTATGTGAATATACAGAGTATACATATATACGTACGTACTACATGCTATACAGTAACATTGATGTGGTGGTCAGGTCAGTGGCCACAATGTAAATTTTATTGATTTACGACGGCCATGTATGTATAACTACGTCTGGCAGTTATCATCCGAAAAAAAGATTGTTAGAATGTATGTATAAACTTACAGACTTTGTGCATGTTAACTCCCTTGTACATAAGTTGGACTGTTTTCCGGGATCCGATGTATTGACGATGAAACTTGGTACATGCATACTAAATAACCATAAAATCATTGCAATGTGCTTGAAATAGAAATATAAATATAACACAAAATCGCAAAAGTTTCGAGCTGAACGCGTAGAGTAAATACAATAATAATATAATAATAATGAAAGCATTGTGTATTTGCACAGTGTTATACCAATTTTATATGATGTATAGTCAAATGATATAATATGTGTAACTATTTATATTTTACTCATATTGTTACATGTGTCGGTAGAAGACCCTCTATATCTATTATCTATACATAAATACATACATACAGAGACAGCCTTTAATTTTTTTTAATTAAACTTTATTTTACATTGAGCAGTAATAAAGTTATAAAAAGATCCTTTCTTTTTAAAAGGGTTATTTTTCTTTAATTCTACGTATTACCAGCTGTCCGTTTTATTACCGTGTCGACCTGTAGTTTTCGAATGTATAAAATACAAAACGATAATAAAAGTATACAATAGTAATCGGAAGGTGGAACTATGATTTTATACAGAGTACAATAAAAGTACACATTAAACTTGCATTTGCATTTTGTAGTTTCTAGTTCAATATCAAAACTAAATGTTGATAC
Organism: Sminthurinus bimaculatus; assembly: GCA_034698285.1. Taxonomy (NCBI): domain Eukaryota; kingdom Metazoa; phylum Arthropoda; class Collembola; order Symphypleona; family Katiannidae; genus Sminthurinus; species Sminthurinus bimaculatus. The sequence goes on along the minus strand of JAQIVE010000241.1, from coordinate 14,084 downwards.
ACAGGGATTTTCTATATGGTTTACATGATGACGCTACGAGACATACAACAATCATTGTTCACTGTGCAATAGGAGTATGTCTGTCTCTGTATACCTATGCACATACTTGGAGATGTGGAAGATGATTCCTTTAAACATTCATTGATGCGTTAGTTGTGTTGACCATCCTTTATACTCTTCAAGAGCATAAAATGTCAGAGGTACTCTGTCTCCTTGGCTGTGGGGATGCGTAGAAATATCGATAAAATTATTTTGATTCTGTCTGTATATTACGTTCACTGTGGGCTCATGAGAGCAGCCAAAGGCTTAGTTACTCGCTCGAATTTGGATTTCAAATTTTGAACCGACTATACAGCGGGAGAGAACTGTGTGTGTGAGAGTACGGAGCTGCTCTCGTGCTTTTGTGTGTATTTGAAGTTACTTGAGTGTGTATGTATAATGTAGTGTATTCTATAGAATGAAAAATGAGCAACAACAGCATCCACACTCATATTATATGTGCACCCAGAGTGTTCGGTTCAGAGTGGTATATTTATGTATGTTGTTGTTGCGAAATGAAAGAATGACTTTGACAAGTTGGAAATCTATACACGGTGCATACATGGTAATCTATTTGTGTCTGCCTACACACATACTTGCGTACATGTATGGACCACAAACTTACAAACTCTGTGTCATGAATTGTCACTGTAGAGTTTAAGAGAGTGAGCTCTGACTCGTTGTTGCCGTCTTCGTCATCTTCCTCACAAAATGTACGATAATATTCTCGAATGAGTATTGCCATCATTGTAAATGTACTCTGCTTTTTTTATTGAAAATCTTTGTGCAGTTGTTCTGAGTTTTCCTTAGTGTTTCAATTATTTCAAAAATCCAACGACAATTTTAAGAAACGAGCAATATTCGCTGTATACATAGTACATAGTAGAATGCTGCTTTGACTTTTAAATTTTTTTGCAACACAAGAATATTTTTGATTGTCACACACAATTTCACCGTGCATTAATTACGTGACCAACTCAAGATTAGCATTTTTAATGTTTTTCAAGCTCATATATACAATGACCTGGCATTGCTTTAACGTAAAGCCAGTAATAACAATAGTAAATAATTGTCATTGAAATATTGTACTGTCTCTCGTTTTACATAAAAGCTTCTTCACTGCTCCTTTGACTACTTCGAATCTAATCAAAAATCTAATCTTGCAGTTTTTTACAATCAGAAAATTGCATATATAATGGCTAGTATTGTAGAAATATCACTGTAATAAAACTCATTAGTATCTCCCTGTATTATCTGATGCCAATAAGCGAAAAATTTATTCATTAAACCAATTGAGCGAAAACTGTAAATGCATAAATTGATTTCACTTTGATAACGGCAACTAGGAAATCTATGAATAGGAGCAAAACATATAAATTGTGCAAAAAATCTTAGTCCATACAGGCGAATAATATGCGTAAAACACAATCAGTCAGCGGTTTTGCTTCTTGAGTGTTATAAATAGTAATGAAAAGATGAACTTACATATATTTATCAGGAGGGGACGTCTGTAGTTGACTTGAGTTTCTAGTTACTGCATAAAAATCCAGATGTTCGATTAAAATTTTTATATGTAGTATTTTCATAAGTAATAAAACTATCGCCAATATTGAAATTTCGAGTTCAAAATGACACTGTAGAATGTAATGCGGTGTGCATAATATTATAATATTTACGAAACTTGATTTGATAGTAGTGGTAGATCATGAGCGGAAGTAATGACTTATGTGAAAGGAGTGGGAGAAGGAATTTTTATGTGTTCACAAGCATTAAGCTTTTCGATACGACAGTTCATGTCCTTTCATCTTCAAGTTGAATACCCGCAATAAGGTAGTTCTAAAATAAAACAATAATGTTATTTGAACACATAAAATGCGATAAAGAGCATCAATATCACGTCGCAGTTGATATGGCTGCATTTGTATCATGAATCAAATGCATTTTTATAAAAAGATCCAAGCAGTATAACCACAACGTGACTACATCAACGAACTACAGCTTAGAACCATAGCTGATGATTATTAAAAAGGAAAGGCACCATAGTAATCATCAAAAAGGTTATGAATTGTGTTTTATCATGATCATAATATTGTGTGGGCTCTGACTGTTATCTGGGTGTTGAGAAGTGTCAAATTGGTTATACTTGTCTGCTGTCCGTGGCAGTGGGTTTCGTTGGTTGGCAGCACTTGGTTTGTCGCTTTTAGCTTTGCATATATTTTATTGCCGACCGGCTGCATATATATTATGAATCGAGCGTTAAATATAAAAGTGTATACTCAATTTCAAGAAAAGCCACAACCAATGATTCTGTCAAAGCGGAACAGAAAATGTGGAAGAGTTCTATGCATATTACAGTTTTGTATGCATAAACTGGCATAAAGTCAGACCAGACCAGAACAGAACAAACTAAACCAAAACATGACTTTCGATATTATTGACATTTGTTGTATAAAGACACTAAAGAATCTAGACAGTTTGAATGTTAGCATCACCGCTGAGCCGTTTCCTATTACTCTTCATTCAGAAAAACTCTGTTTCATGTTTTTCATTTCCTCACTATCAATTTTTCTCTGAAAGGTTACCAAAGGTCTACTATGTATATTTCCTTGAAAATCATACGAAAATATTCCGTTGTGAATGGTATTAAGCAAAACAAACAAAAATATAAATATTTATTATTTAGTATGAACCATGCACAACATAGTAATTACGCTGTTTTGATGATCTGGAACGTTTTTATGGCGGTGTATTATTTTTTTGAAATATTTAGGTACTAATTACGAAACTAATCAAGACGCGAGCGATGTTTTTGATACACAGAGGAGTAGTAAAAGCATGAAATGGTACAGAAAAAAGGGACAGAAAAATAAATGCACATCAAGTCTAAGGTTTTAAATAAAAGACCACTTACCGAGCAGCGGTTATTAAAAGCTACAGAAAAAACGGAAGCTAATCATACGCAGTAATACGCACACAATATAGGAACACCTACATAATATATTGTACAGCAAGAACAATGAGTACTCAGTGTTGCGAAATGGCTCAAAGAATCAAGTTGAGTAGCATGAGAGAATGTGCAATAGGAATTTTCGGGGTTTCCCTCTCGCTCAACATGGCCTCGTACTGAACGTGGACCTACATAAATACAGTATATGGGAATATGACTACCATTGGGATCGATTTTCATGGTGGATAATTTATTTTAGCTTCATTCCGTTGCTCGATTTCATTTCCACGCTGTAGTAGTCTTCGTTGCTGCTGTTTTTGGTGGCGGCTTGTCATGGTGGTACACATTTCTGCTACACATATGGGGAAAGAGAGAAAAGACCGAGCAGTGGACTATTCACATTTTAACATATTATGCTTATTTACTCATATTTTGTTGAGTCCGAAGTAAATGTCAATATTAACCTGAACGTGGTTCTGCTGCTGCTATTCTGGTTTGTGCAGGGAATTTTTGCATGCACGATATTATATGTGTGTATACACTAAGACTGAAAAACTCCGTAATAACTTTTGTTCATATCCTTACTTTTTATGCATGCTTATTCTACATACATATTTTATACCTTTTATTATTTATATTATATTATATTTTATGTATATGCAATACATATAGATGGAAATGTTCCATTTGAAAGAATTACTTGGTGTTTTTTTCATGCTTGTTTCGCTCGTCATCAAGGTGATTTGAAAAGTATGAACATGGAGGCGGGTTTGTTATATCTGGACTGTGATGGGGAAAGTCTGGGTGAATATTCAGGCTTGTATGATGTTTGTTCATTGCATCTAAGGCTTACTTATATTTGACGTTTCAACTTCGGATTTAAAATTTACTACACAACACTGCATCGATTTTCATCTTCGCTGGTTTTTAAATACACTGAGATTATTATCATTTTAAATTCCATTTGTTTATTTTGAGTTTACGCGTTTGCCCTATTCTACCTTAATTTGGAATTTAGAGACCCGTACAATGTAAAAGCAAGTTGTATTATACATACATACTTTGTTCTTGTTTTGGGAGCTGAGCATAAAGTAGTAATGGCCATACATAGAACTGCTGTTGAATACTTAACAAATTGCGTGCTCATAATGGTAGTTTATTGTATATGTGAGGTTCTTTTCATTATTATTGACACGACAAGTAATCATTTTTTATGGAATGGAATGAATAGAAGTAGAGGGTCTAGAATTTTTTGCCGTATATCCTTGAATGAAGGAAAAAGAGTGAAGGGATGTAGAAACTGAATTTCTCCGTTGTTGTTCTGTTCAACTATTCTATAGTGTATAGTATATTGCGGGAAAATGGTGGAGAAAGCAAGAATATAATAATTCGAGGATTTCATGGTGAGAAAGAAAAAGAGAAGAAAATAGAAAATATTAAACACATACAACTTTGATATAATAGAGGTTGTTACTATAAAATACCTCACAAACACGCACGTTGCTAGAAAAGGGTAAAAAAATTGTATTAGCTTGCCATAGTTTGGCAAAATATATGAAACCGACTGTACTACACACAGGTACTACACACGAAGTTATTATGACAGCTCTAACATAACATAACATTAACGTAATCATATCACTCATATTGAAGGAGGCGGATTGAAGTGAAAGGGGAAAGCGTGCGTCCACAGGTAATTCGTTCAGAATGGCACATGTATGGATGTATCCATGTGTACATATGTGCACAGACAATTCGAGGAGAAAGAGAAAAAAAAATGATTCTTTCTCCAGATGTTTTACTCTCTAATATTCTCATTGACAACTTTGACGTTGTTGATGGCACTGCTGTCGTTGTGTTGTTTCGATTTTCTATCATAGTAATTCATGTATACATAGGTACCATAGAAAACGATTTGTGTTTTCACTGCTTTTTGTTTTACCCTTGTTTGTTTGTCACGCTTTAGGATTTTACACAATTTTTTATCCTCATAAGCAGTATGCCATTTTTCTTGTTTCTTCTGAACCAACAAACAACACTAAAAGTCCAACCCAGATGTTTTTTGAATAAAACGCAAAACTGTCCTTTGACATTATATGATATGCATGCAGCCAAACTGGTTGTGGCTTTCCATGCGTTGGATGAAGATAGCAAGTGTATTCATTCCATGTGAAGCAAATATTGATTTTTTTTCTAGCAAAGCTCTCTCCCGACTCTGCAAACAAGTCCAGTGGTTCTCTACCATACAGCGAATAAAGGATAAGATAAAGGATTTTCGCCGTGCGTACTTACATTGCATATATAGAATTTACAGCAAACTATTTCCAGTATTTTCGTATTTACATGTGCAAAAAACATGACTTGAAATGAATGACAACTCAACTTAACTATGAACAATGACGCACGTCATTTATACAGACAAAATAGGCCCATACGGGCTCGCTGAAAAATTGATACAAGTGACTCTAAACTGGATGGCAAATGGTCTTCGGTATCACTCACAAATTAAATACATAGTTAGATGTGAGCAGCTATAGTGAGAAGTTTGCTTTCAGCAAAAATGTAGTTATCGGGTTATTCTAACCCTCATAGTTAAAACGATAAAGTAGGCATTAGTAAAATGATAAAGGGAAAGGAAAGAAAGGCAAGGACCGATGATATGGTACGACATGATATGATAGGCTGAGATAGAGATCATGATATACAATAGTTTGTATTAATTATTATTGTTAAACAGTATTCACAAATTCATGGTTACATGTACAATCCATCTACAGAATTATGGGAAACTAGCAGTTTTAGACATTCACTGACTTGTATAAGTGCACTAATGAATACCTGAACTGCTCATAAATTCCAAATAGCAATCTGCAACTCGTGTATCTAGAAATATCGCGAGAAAGTTTGAAGGCAAAATAATGAAGCATGACAGAAGGTTAAAAACTTGCTTGTTATGCTGGGTACATACAAAAACTCAAAAAATATAGTGGATAAAATATGTGCTATGTATGAATGAATACATATTCTGTCTTTATACATATAGTTATGTTTAATAATAATAGAAAAATGTTCCTTTATTCGTCAAAACATTAGAATGGATAGGGTGACGCGAGATTAATGTGAAATTTGTGTAGGATGCATGCCATGTCAATTTGAGGCTATGCTACAGTTTGGCATAGTCGGAGATTTTCATCTGCAATGTTACCAGTGAACGGGTACTTGGAAAACTAACCGTGTACCTTGTTGTACGTGAACAGTGAATAGGAACTTGAAATGGAGGTACATGCTGTAGAGTTTGAGAACTGTACTATATTGTATAGCAAATGAGAGCAGTAGCCGAATATTTAACATTATGCACTATATTCTATTTGTATATACTGTACAAATATAATATGGCTAGTTTCTGGCTTTTTGCATGCGTATCGTAATAATGAAATCGATGGAACGGACTTCCTAAAGTTCCATATGTGGTTAACATTTCATGCCTTCTACTCCTTTCACTTTATTTCTCTGCTTTTCCATCTGTGTGTATATAATATCGTGTTCTGTGCAAACTTTCATTTCGTTCCTTCTGATATACAATGCGATGGTCGGTGACTGTGTGGATGTATGTATAAGTAATAAGCGTGTATTATATTCCAATGTCTAAATGTACTTGTCGTTTGCCCTATACTGTAATTTTCATTCCTGTGTTTTCTTCTCCTTTACTCATGTACGTTACAAATATAATACGTATGATATATCTTTTTTACGGGAACACATATATGCTAGTGTAACTTGAGCGAATTCCACAGAAGTCTTGATAAGTAGTCAGTTTCAGTATTCTATATTCGTGCAGATTTAAACGAGTAAATATAATTAAGTGAATTACACAGAATGTTATGTCTATTGTACACAGGAACATCGATTGTTGGTTTGGAATTGGTTTTCAGATTTTACAGTAATTTGTTGTTGTTTTTACTCTTCGTGAAAAGGGGAATGACTCTTTCCGTGAACACAGCTACATACATATGCTATAATTTTGTTATGCCAAAAATAGCCGAGTAGTAGCCGGAGCTACAATAAATATTTCATAAAAAATACTCCACTACTAATAAAAATCGATTAATTTTACTATGCGGTTAATATGAAATTCTGTGTGCAAAAAATATTTTTCATTTAAAAGTAACACGACGTCGGACTTATATGGGTCAAACCGCTTTCCAGCTTTACCTATGTACTTATATTGCTAGCTACAGGCACTAACAAAATGATTCTGTGGAGTATTGACTAATCGGGTATTGACGGCAGTATTAGTATGACGTTTTGAAAAAAGTATGAGAGAAAACAGGGGCGATATCCTGGCATATTTTAGGTTTTAGTTTTTTGCTTTAAAAATGCTCTGCCAAGGATACAACGATAATATCCTAAATTATTGTTATCGAAGCCCCGAATTATAAGTGTGGTTAGTGAGGCAAATTCACAATGCACTGTGTGTACGTACAATTTCGAAGAAAAAGTTGACAATGCAAGCAAATTGACGGCTGTCAAATATTACGCAAAAAAGAGGAAGAAAAAACTAGGGTTTTGTTATATAGTTTGTAGTGAGATGTGAAATGTTGAGAATTGTGTATTCACAAATAATATGATGTGATGTGATATAATGTTACGTTACATAACGCGCGTACCTATTGAATAAAGCTTGTAAGGTTTTGTTGTTGGCTCGAGTTTAGTTAAGTAGCTAGTTTTTTGTAGATAACTTTTCATGTCATAATTGGCTCACATAATTCCTTGCTTTACAAAGTAAGCTCGTCTGGAGGAGACGTCAAGCGGAGGAAATGAATTTGTAACCTGAGTCAAAATATGAACGAGAGAAAGAGGACAAATAAGAGATCTCGCCTGTAAGAGCGAAGATTGACGTCGTGGTCAGAAAACGCCATGTTTTTAAGCAGAGTGAGAGTGGTGTTAGAGCTATAGACGTCTAGGGTCTGGTTTGAGTTTTGTACATTCGTCTCAGTTTCTGAGTAGTTTCAGCACACGAACGACAGCCGTGGAATAAGGTAAAAGTTTTTGGACGAATAAAATACATTTGTACAAAGCAAATTCTGCGTTTGCACTTTACTTCATATTTTATATAATATGTAATACCGAAAATGTACAGGAAAGTGTGAATGTTAGGTAACTAAAATGCTATACGCTTTGTGCCTGGAGAAAATCGTGAACAGTTTAAAGAAGGATGAGGATCGAAGGTGCCAGGCTCTATTATAATGCGGAGCTGAAAGTTGCAACAAAAGTCGCTTTGCCATTTCTACATGACACTTTCAAGGGAGTTAAAGAGGGGAAGCACTCTTGAATAATTGCAAGTAATGTTGACTCCTAATAATGTATCTGCAGTTGTAGAATGAATGGCAGTCTATTTACTACTATGTATTTGAAGGTGGTAATTTTCAAAATTGTAATCAAACTGTAAAATCACTGCAACTGATTGATTATATTCTTTAAAATATTTGGAAATTGAAAACTAACGATAAGGATCCGGAGTTTAAACGTGCTGAGTAAATCATGTTGTGTTCAAACTATATTTTTCGAATCAACATGCTCGTACCTCCATGCTATGGTTAGCATTTTGACCAAAAATACCATACTTAAAAGCATGTGGTTCGGCTTAAGTCAAATTCATCACAATATTGGGTTTTATTTACTTCTTTGCGAATTTGTTCGTTGTAGTTCAGTCACATCGGGAGATGAAATGAAAATAAAAAAAAACTCGGTGTATCAATCGAGGAATTTTGGGACAGATGCCAAGACTAAAGAAATTTTTCACACACTCCCCTACGCTAGTAGATCAATTTCACTTTCTGGCACAGTATTTTATTCCATCATCTGTCTTACTCCGCCCGCTCTCACTTACTCTCTCAGTTTCATCCTCGCTACTCTGCAGCGCGAGTGTGTATATATCAAACGAAGGAAGATTGTTTTCTGCTTCCCTCCGTCAATAGTTGATTAGATTTATTTACCGATTTTGATCTTGACGAATTTTTTCAACTTCGACAAAGCCTGTATGGCGATTATGGCTTATAACCTTAAACTGTATTAGGAGATATGATGAACGTACAGATGAATATACAGAATAGATTAGAATAGAAAGGTATGGCTCTTGTATGCCTTGTCATGGGAAAAACAGTGTTAAAAGTAGTGGAATTTGCATGTGCAAAAAATGAACATTTACGTAATTTGCTTTGTTTTCTTTGGCTTGTCAAGTTGGCTGGTTGGTTGCTCTGCGTTAATCTGTTGTTTCTATGTGTAAAAAAAGCAACATGAAATAAAATGCTAACTAGCAATTTTGTAAGTTTAAGCTTGAATTTCTACCATTTACCATCATATCTTCCTACTATGAGCATCGTGAGTCTTCATTAATACTGCAACATTTGTTCAGGATATTTTCTCTATTTAAAGCGCGGTTGGGAAATTTAGTGTTTGGTACATTTGAAACTCGAGCTCACCTTTTAGTTTCCTGTAGCAAAGTTCAAGTTACCTCAAATATAATAACAATAACACACGTTCGCATCATTGTAGTGGGAAAGAAGTAAATGCAAGAAAAGTTGGCCGAATGACGAAGTTAAATGGAGACCGACGGACAGGCAATACAAATAGAGTGCCAACATTAGTGTATCGACAAATAGTCAAGGTTTATGCGAAAGATTCGGATTTGGTTAAAAGTATTGATCATATGCATTATGTATGTGCCTTGTTTTAGTATAGAGTAGCAGAGAGCTGTTGGCTTTTTCGACTGAAGAGTTTACACTTTACACACACATGGGAAACTGTTACACTATAATCAATGTGTCTATACATACATGTATGATGTACTTACTTACTTACTTGCATCCAACAAATGTGTTCTTTTTGCTTTTCGCTGTTCAAATGCGTTGTCTTTGCTAGCATTAGCTCTTCCCCCTCACCACGGCAGGCATTTTAATGCTGGGTAATGTGGCTAATAGGAATGAAAGGACTTTGAGAATGAAAAAGACCAAAAAGCTGAGGCTTAAGTGCCTTTTATTAGGATTTATTTGTTGATACTTTTTTCGGAGGTAGTTTTTGAGTTGGAGTGGGCTTTTTGCTCTCCTGCTCATGTAATATGTTCTCGACCTGGTGCTTTTCCCAGAATAATCTATCCATCTAACAAACTATGCATGTTCTGGCGTATATACTTATACATATAATATGTATAGGTATGTGCGGACACAGAAATGGAAAGAGAACTAGGAAGAAAACGAATTCAGCGGGGATTCAGGGATCAGCTGTGAGCTCCTTCTTCAAGCTCGACTCTTTTCGTAGAGAAAGAGGACAAACATCAAGCATTAGTCTAGTGGCTTGAAAGGTATACACGAAGGATAAAATTTAAGATAACACTGGGCATTAGAAGGAAGAGAAAAGCCGGCTGTGACCCGGCATATATTTTCAAAAGATACAAGTGCGCATACAGATAGGTATAGTACACGAAAAGTTAAGGATTGATGGCTATTACTTGAATTTACATTACTCGCGAGTTTGAGAGCTTTAACGGTATCATAATAGGTTTTCCTGTTTGATTCGTTGTGGGTGTTTGCTTCCACTACAAGATCAAATTCAGTAAAAATTTTATTAAATAATCTTATTATTGCGATTATTGTTATAAGCCTCCATTTTATCTACTTTGAAAGTCTTGATATCGCAGTCAGTATAGTCAGTAGCTGGACGATCTTTGATACAAATTTGAGACCGATAGGAAGTAGTAATCAATCGATAATATACCGTTGGGAAATATTACAGCCCAGAACTGATTACAACTGACAGCCTTTAACGTCGTTTTTATTTGTCTGTGGCTCTTTCTAATCTTATCTTTGTTACTTGGTTGAGGTGTGAACTTTGTGCACTTAAATGAAAAGAATCGAGGATAGACGGTAAAAAAACGATGTATAACATGGAGTGAAATGGTGCTGTTATCACTTCGTCTTCTTTTTCTTCTCCTTGCTCTACTTGTGTCTTCGACCTCTGTCTGGGGAACAACATCTGTGCATATTAACCCCATTAAAAATGAATCCGAGTTGCTTCCCGCCTTCCTTGCTGCAAGCTGTGTGTCATTCAGTATCTCCTGGAGAAGAAGAACAAGAGGAATTAGAATCTGAATTCTGAATTCTAGCACTATGGATGATCCAAATAGTAAATTGCACATCAGTCGCATTGCTCTATTCCAACAATAGGACAAGGTACGTGTACATGAAAAAGGACAAAGGGAGAAGAGTGCACATGATCATGAGGATGACGATGATCATGTGCAAGCTGTGGAAATTTCTGCGATATAATGAATAACTAATGAATCATAAAAGGGGATGGTGATTTTGCCCAAGATTCGAGAGATTTATCACTCGAGAAAATCTCCAGCTAGTACCAGCCTAACACCTTTTCATTTTAAAGATAGAATTATAACTACAAGACTGTATATTGTATATGCTATAGGATGGTGCAAATGCTACCCTTTTCCTTTCCATGTCCTACAATTATTTCAGCTTGGGTAGGAGTAAAAGTAGAGGAAAATTTCAAGCAAACTAATAATAGTGATAGTGTTGAGGTTGTGAATGAGAATTCGAATGTTGAATATATGTGTAAAGACACTTTAAACGTATTGAATAATAAATGCTGTACTTTGTCATATGATGCAAGTTGGAAAAATAAATGTGTCCCATTTATCGTTAACGCTTCCAATTTTAGCTGTGGAAGGTGGAAGAATATTTTTGTTAGAGAAACATTACATGTTCCATGTCTGAATTATTATCATCCGATAGTTACCTTGTTACAGTCAAAATTTGTAAAAGAAAGAACACTATACATAGAGTATCTGGTAAAGCATGCTTTGATTCTACATATGTTCGATTCGACCAGACTCTCTACTTCGTATTTCTACACATGATAATATTAAGGGTACCGAGTTTTGTTTGCATTCATGTCTTGGAGCAAGTCTAAAATGGAAATTTTAACTAGAAACTGGAAGTTTTTGTTTGGCTTTTGGTACGAGTTTGATTCCATCTTCCATTCAAGTTTCTATCCGTTCTCTGTTGGGTAGAAGACTTTGCCTTTCCGTGTAATATGTATATACACGGAATATATGTGTATATGTACAACGATGGAACCAGCGATTATTCTTTAATCAACTCGCGCACACGTATATATACACTATACAATGTTCACACGATTCTCAATTTGAAAGGATGAGGCTTCTCTCCTTATATTCTGCATTCCATTCTTCCAGATTTCTATTCTTCTATTTCTGGTCCTTGTATATTCGAAACAACGGGAAATTCATTCCAAAACTCATTCAAGTTCTGACTCAGACGCTTTGCATTCATCACTTTCTACGAAATGGCGTGGTATTTTATTGTGTACACGCAGTTTCTCTGCAGTTTTACCTCTTATCCTAGAAGCTAAAACAAGACGGAGTATCACAAAAAGATGCCAAATTCTATACGAAAGTCTTCATCATATCGCCTTCATGCGTTGGGTCTGGAACAAAAAGTACAAAATATTATTTCAAATACACATGTACATGTTTGCTTCCTGGGACTACGAACTCATTTTTGGAAGTATTATCATGCAAAAGTTTTTGTCTTCCTTAATACTATGTACATTATATGACCATCATAATATGATGGGATGGTGCTTGGATATGAAATTCCTTGACCTGTATGTATCACCTATGTGTTACGCTACAAAGTTCCTCATAATTAGTGATATACGGGCCTTTCGAAACTTTTGTAGATACTCATGTACATAAAGAGAAGGTATGAACATTAGATGACATGAGGTCGTGAATCATTACGTACCATTAAAAAGTGAGGAATCTCAAAAGTTATATTCAGGTCGACTTGCATGTAGGTTAAAGACCAAGTTTGATCTAAAATCGTATATAAATAAATGCATGCAAATTCACAAAAATTGTTCCTTTTTATAAAACACACCGGTTTAATTCAGAAACTAATATATCAGTTTTTTTTGACATGACCTCGGGTGGTGAAACTAGCGTGGTTGCTCTAGCCATTGTTATGTTATCAGCATCGGTATTCGATGTGCGTGCGTCTTCCTCCGTCTTCGTACGATATTTTGTTAGACAGTGTGGGTATAGGTAAAGAGATATAAAATCGTCTCTGGAAGACGGAACTAACTAACGTAGAATGGTAAACAGGGAGACGAGACGGTAAGTAGAGGTGTAGAAGCCAACTCTTATAATAATAATAACAATCATGAAAATGAAAACGGGTTTCTCCCTCTTTCCTTTTTTCCATCTTTGCCTCCTTCTTTAGCTAGCCCTACAGTACAAAACATGGACTTGCACCGTTGGGCTTTTTCCGAGGAAATCTGTACATGCCGTATGTATGTAGTATGTATACAATGTGTGTATTCACGCACAAACGTACGGAGTATTGGCAAAACTACACATGTATACATAATCTATACGCGCATGGAAGTCTCTCGAAGCATAGCCTCAGTCCAGACTTTCAGATCTGAGACTACTTTGGAGGAAGCAGCAGTCTTTTGAAATATTAATCAAAGCTTGACTGGAGACTACTGAAGGCAGAGCAGGACACGTAGTAGCCTCTCCTGGATGTGGATGGATATTACATTAGAATCGGGGAGCAAGTGCAAGTGAAGAGATGTGTGGCGTAGCATAATGTAATATAATGTGGATGGGGAAAGTAAATTAAAGTAAAGGATGGCCTTCCCTATGTGTTGGGATAAGCTTGGCCAATGAAATATGAAATGGATTTCCTATATATATTTACATATGTGTTCCACTACTACTACAACTACTCGGCGATAAGTACAAGGCAAAGAAGAGCTCACGTTAACTCAGTTTGGGAAGCTTACATTATTGTGTATGAAGATAAATGCAACTCTTGACTTATCTCTTGAACAGAGCTATGTGCGTACTGCTTGGAAGTAACTGAAACGGCTGCTGCTGTTCACTTTCCACTTTGAGACTACAATACGTTGTTGATATGAATTGTGAAAGTCTGGAGTCAAAAGGCGTATTCTTGAATCGCCGGTAGTTACGTGCAAGGTTTGATTGAAAACTATGTTATAC
>JAQIVE010000240.1:0-44677 GCA_034698285.1 Sminthurinus bimaculatus | reverse complement strand
TGTTTTCAAGACATAAGAAACGTAGTTATTACATATGCCACGGACATCCAAAAATATTCACTGGTTTGGTTTTTACAGGCAGTCAAACCCAGTGCCGATTTTATACTATCAGCCGTTATTATTATTATTTCACATTTCAAATGCGAAAGTTCAAGTAAAAGTTTTTCAAAGGCGCTTAAAAGGAAGTATTTCATGTTGAAAACCTGTAGTGTACGTTATGTACTACAAAGTAATGGAGCACTAGTACAGCATAAGTTTATGGAAGTTGAAATTCTTAGAAAATAATAAACACTGAAATAAACTTTTGTTGGCCGTTGCATTATTTGTAATGGTTTTTAGAAGAATGTTATATGTTTGATACTTTCCATTGAAAGCATACAAGGGCACTGATAGGATATACGAGTCTTCTAAACATTTTTGTTTCGATAAGTATAAAAAATATCTCTAACTACCATGATAAAGTTTTTCATTTATTACTTATCTATTTTACCAATGTAGCATTCTATCGGTTTATTAAATACAATGAACAACTTGGGCTTCATTTGCTCCATATAATAAAGCGTGTAGAAGAGAATAAAGGGTTCTTTATACTCAATCCGTTTTCCTTTATACACTGCAGGTTTTGAAAACTCAAGGCGGCTATCTGAATTATTTGCATTTGAATAAAAAGGGGGTTTAGATTCAGAACTAGGGGAGAATAGAGAAGGACGGGAACGCTTTGCGAGATATTATAATATTACACTTTGCTTTTCCTCCGCTTCCTCATTCCCAAATGAAAGAAGGCAATAGATAGACAGGGAGAAGGAGATTGCTAAAATTTGAGAAGAACTGAAAGAAGCTCCTGTGACGTCATCCAGCCCCGATAGAGAATGAAGTAGAGTCACGGCGAAAAATAGAAAATAGAAAGTAAGATTATATTATAGTTTTTACATGAAGAATAAAACAGACGAAAGAATAGAGTCAGAGAGAAAAGCGGGAGGTCAGGTCGAAACGAAAAAGGAAAGGAAGGCATTAGAGAGAAAAGGGGGAAATACTGGAATGGAATTAACTGAACGAGTTTAGACTTCTTTTCGGAAAATTCCCATGCTTATTTGTAATGAATTGAGCTCCGCCATGAGTTAAGCTGGAGCTGGAGCCTGACGTAAATCTATAGAGATGGTCTGAATTCTATTTTGCTCAATTCCATTTCATTGCCGCTTTATATTCGTATGAATGAACGAATTTGGAGAGTGGATGAAGCAAAAGACGAACAAGTATTTATGCACTCATTACATTACCTTATATGAAGTCGTATTTGGAGAGTTAGAGGGAAAGTCAACGTTGGACGTGGTATAGTAGAGGATAGAGAAGCGATAGGCCACCCAATCTGCATTTCTGTTTCTCGACTTCTCTGCAACTACAGAGGAAAAGTGGGGCCAGTAGTGAATCCTAATAGTTAGGACTATAGGCCTATATACAGAGTCTGACTGACAATGTGAGCTGAACCTGAAAATCCAGAAATAAAGCAAAAGTTGAAGTGTTTGATGCAGTTAGATAGGTCTTTTCTCTTCTTTTAACACTCTTCATTTGCATCCTTATCTCCACCCAAATCTGCATCCGCATATCAATTTACTTGTAATTTTCTATAATTTCTCCAGTATTATCTATCTTGCATTCATAGTGTGATCGGCTGAATATGATTTTGAGCGAGTAGGTACCTTTTGCCACACTCTTCCTTTACCTATTCAATTTGTCACGCTTGTGTGTAGGTGCATACCCATAGACGTTTTTAAAATAAAAAATACCGTACATTATTTCACTTATAATCACAACTGAATTTTACCCTCAAAAAATCAATAGTTTTTGCGGAGTATAAATTGAAGTCCATACTTATGTATGAAGAAGTTGACAAAAATGGAAGGAAACATACTGCGGTAAGCCGCAGAGTGTGTTCGAGTGAGAGGATTGAACAATCAAAGGCAGAATGCTCAGAGAAAAAAGGAAAAGAGAGACAAATTGGAAGAGATAAAAACTCTTTGGTTGGGTTGTTCTTCTTTCACTTTTGTCTTGACAAAAAAAACAGCAAGGCGATGATTTCAGTTCTTTCGGATGAGAAAATTTCATGAAATACATTCCAGCAAAAAATAAAGACAACAGAAAATGGAGAAACAGCATAATATTGCGTACATTCCATATTGTCATCTGCCCTCAAAACATAACAAAATCCTTTCTCTATACGTGTCTCAAAATACTTACAAGTAACATGTATATAATATGTACCACCATAAATGACGTGGATATTTTGATACAGAAAAAGGAAGTTTTGCAACCTTTTCTATGTCTTTCTTTTTTCTATAGATGCATTTTTATATCTAGTTCTCCTTAAGGTATGCATGAAGCATATAGTGCATTGTTTTTATTACATTTCTATTTACAAGACGCAAGAGCTCTTCCTCTTCCCTCTTATTCCTAGGAGCATTGTGTTTGAACGTCTTCATGAATATGAATTCAGCATAGATATGTGTATCAAATTCATATGCGAAGAAAATTTAAAATCCTCTGACAAAAAATCCGAAGTTTTAGAAATATACCAAGAGTTACTGTACTCGGAGAACGTCGCCATACTTCTTCTTGGAAAATACTGCAGTATGGCATCTAAGCTGCAGAGCGTATAACGTGTGTGCAAATTGCAGAATATTTGTATAGTCGCAATTGTCGTCTTTGATTCCTGACTGCAGGCATTTCGCCGGAATAAGCAAAATCTAGAGAGTTTTTCTCAATATCCGATATTGGTTGAGATTTGAGATGCATAAAAGAATTTCGCAAAGTATATTTCATAGATATACATACATACATATTATTATCGCTGCGCTTTCTTTACTGTGATAAAACCTCTCTATATGCGACTGAAGAAGGGCGGTGATGTGTAAACTATTTTGTTTTGAGTTCGAACATGGATTGAATTTACCCTGTGAATACGTTTGTACTTTTTATTTCCAATAAATCTTTATTGGCACGCTTTTTCTCTTTTAAACTTTTTAAAGTGCATTTGATTTTAATTCAAAATGAATATTTAAGTATTTATACCTACGCTGTGCATCTATCACATTAAATTGATTGAAGAATTTGTCTCTGTAAAGAAACAAAAGACGAAAAGGGAGCAAAGAAATGCATGGCGCATTTGGTATTCGGTGTTTTCCGACACAACATAATATATAATATATATACATAAATGAGGATGAGGTATAGAAAAAAATTGCCCCAGTTTTTCATTTCATTTCATTTCATCTCTTTCTGTTTTGTCCTTTCTCTGTTTACGAGTATCTGTCTGGTGTGACTCACGTCCTGACGGATTCAAATTAGCATCTCACTTCACCTAAAAATCTGTCTTCACTTCCCTTTCTGCTCATGTTCATTTTGTACATGTGTCTAAAGTGTCTAGATACATATCTGCACGCTGGATCTCTTTGCCATCTTTCCGTTTTCTATCTTTCACGGCTCCTTTTAAATGTTCCAATGCAAATGCACGCCCTTATGGTTTTTGTATAATGCCGTTGAGACTTTATAAAAAACAGTGTATAATACATTTGAAGCCTATCCATAAACTAAGGCGATGGCATTAGTTAATATAGTGTACATAAAAATGTGTATCGATTCTGTCTAAATATCTTGAAGAAAATCCTCCGCGTCAGTTCTGTTCTTTATAACTGTAAACTTACTGCGAATGAAAAACGTTTGGAAAAAGTGAAAAAATTCCCACACTCAATGTAGATAAACCCTGAGTTTTGTTAGCAAAATTACGTAAAATCAAAATCTGGTACGGAATCGCTGATAAAGCCACCTTTCAAGCTTTAACCGTGCTTAATTTTTAGTGAACTCGGTATGTCAGTCTCGGTATGTAATATTTGTTGTACAGGCAAAGTTTTGAATTTATTAGTATAGAATATGGTAGACCTTGCTAAAATAACAAACCCTTTAACGTACTTATTTTAATACTTACTTTCTTTTGAAATTAATTAAATATTATATTAATTATGGGTAATGATTAGTGATCGTCGGGATGAGATATCCCACCCGAAACAGTTTCGGGGTTGCTACAGTATTCAAGCAACAATTTGATCGTTATCCTATTTTCTTTTACACAAATTTTTACAAAAGGTATAGTGTAATGAAGAAAAAAATGTAAGTGGCACATTAAATAAACAAATATTGATGGAAATTTATCCAACCCTACTTGTGGCGTGACATTATGGAGAGCTAAAAAATGCCCTTGAATGATTGGGTAAATAAAAATAAAAATCTGTTGCTCAAAGATACGGACATTTCATTCTCGTACCCGTTTGTGTTATTATCATTATTGTCCTTTTCCGTTCACCGTTAGTATTTTATACTGTGTATTGCCTGTTTTGTCACCGTCTTTTTTCTTTGGTATGGTATAAAACGTTGCTTCTCTTACCCGTTGCCGTTCCTTTCCGTTTTCTCAATGTGTCGGTGGTTCTTTGTCAAAATCAATATTTTACTTGTCATCTGTTCAAGACTCTTTCTTCATCTTCCTCAATTCAGAGGCGAATTGTGAGAGTGTGTATGCATACACATAAATACTACGTTTATAAAAGAGTGTCAGAAAGAGATGAGCAGCTAGACTAACAAAGTCATACTTGGACTCAAGTCTTGCAGCTTCAATCTTTTCTAATACGTAGAAATGGCTGCATAGAATCTTGTGTACTATGTACAATGTACACTGTACATATATGTACCTAGACAAAGTGAGATTTTCTTATTTTTCTTTCTCGAACTGACTTTTCCCCCTTGTGCCCTGTTCAGTTGAGTTGAGTTTAACTCAGTTCGCCTCCCTTTCTCTTTATTTTCCTTTCATAAAAGAGAACCTCATTGCACTTCCCTCACACTGTTAGCTGCTTCCCTTTTGAAAAAAGAGACAGACAGTTTTCTCTGTCCTTTCTTCTTCTTTTTCTTCATCTTTTGAGGGAAATTTTGCACAGAAGATTTGCAAACAGAAAGTGTATACCGAACATGGAGCTTATTGACACACATGGATGGTTCAATTTTTGTAGATTTTTCCTCACTCAAAAAGCTGTCTACTTTCCAACTATTTTCAGTGTCTCTCTTTATATACATATATGCAGCTTTGTACCTATATGCTTATTAAATTGACATGGACCACAGATGACAGGAATGTTATTTGCCTATATGTTTTGCAAATACTCAATATGATACATTGTACTGGTTTGTACATCTTCGTATAGTTTATACAGAGTTGTATTTGTACATGGGATGACTGACTTATTTTGATTAAAGTTGCCATATGGAAAAAATTGACTCAAATAAGGTTGTCTTTACGGGAAACCCCTCGTACAGTTGAACACAACACTTTCATATTGATAGATAGATAGATTGGCGACTTTATTAACGTTCCGGAGACAGCTGCGTACAAAAGTATGCTCGGGAAAAGATTTGTTTTGACCTGCCTGAATATGTAAAATAAACAGAACGAGGTCAATCATATAAAACTGCAAAAACAGTAATGTCTTTAGTAAGTCTTTGAAAATTTATGAGTAATAAAAATACAAATTAAGTGTCCCCTGTACCTTTAGGTACATGAAGAGTTTAGTGTAGGTATGAGCGAAGTACTCCTACTTTCTAATTTGCACCAAACCAAAGTTTTTAAAGGCAAAGTACACCTTGCATATACAAAGCTCTTTAAGTAGCTGAAAGGGTCGAATCGGAGTACGAACCTTACTATGCCGGTTTCTCAGTTGCACCTTTGTAACGATTTTTTTATATAGTAGGCGTTGGGGAAAATAAACCGACAAGTAGCAATGCTTTTTCATGACTGCCTGTGTATGCATGGAAAACTTGTTGCTATGGGTTCAAAGTTTATTTTAATGCATTTTGTTAGCTGTATTTGTAAAAGTGGTAAACTTTTCCTTCACAGTTTACCCGAAAAATATAGTTGTAAATCTTGTTTTAAATTAACCTTAAAATGACGGACTATAGGTTGGCCGATTTTAATTGTGCCGTGGCTGTTTTAAATATTCAACCACTATACTTACAATCCAAATTATAAAATGCCTGAACAATATCAAAATTAAAGATAACTCCCATAGTTTATTATTTTCCAAATCATCTTTCTAACGGCATTACCGTTTATTGAAACAATGTGTATAGTACGAGTCCCAACACACGAGTCTTATAACAAAATTAATATGGAAGTTTTATGCTTAAACTTTTGAAATATTTGTTTGTACAGTCCCCTGCGTCGGGCTACCGTATACATTATGCGTACATCTAAACTGAAACCTAAGAACTGGATTGCATATGAAAGCGTGTATGCATAAAGATGACTGTGGAAACAGAAGCACATGAAAATATAATATGAAAATGAAATAAAAGAGGAGGAAAGGAAGAATTCGGCAAGTATTTTTATTACCTTTAAAGTTTATCTGTAATTATTTACTTTGAAGTTTGAAGTAAATGTGCGGCAAATGTGAGGATTAGGTATGCATATGATGATGATGAGGATGACGATTATGTTTATGCATAATAATGCATAAGAACGGGTAATCATAATAATATGTATATTATGCGTATAACCCGTTCTTTAAACATTCTGCATCATGCTTCTTTACGTTGGTAATGAGTGGAATCTCAGAGTGAAGCTCGACTCTGTTCCTTAAAAACTTTACAGCTTTCTCTATACTTCAAACTCTCAAGAAAGAGCTTAAACTTCAACTTCAACTCAAGCTTAGAGTCAAAGTCGGAGTCGCAGCTAAATAAAAGCCAAATCATATATAAAGAAATGCCAACTGCAGAAGCGGATGTTGCAGATGCGTTTGTGCATATTGCTACATGTTGTACGCTATAGACGTGTGCATGTGTACAGTATTATGGGACTCAACCTCATGTACAATCTACTTACTTCAATATACGTATACATACATACATTTTTGTGAAGAAAACCTCACACTTCTCATCAAGTGGAGCACAAATATAATATGAGCTCACCTTCCGCCTGCGAGAGTGAGTCACAGCCAGCGTCGTCGGTCTTTTACGTCTCCATATTTCTCCTAAAGTTCTTTATAGTTTTTAGTCCAACTCAAATGATTAGGTAATGGAGGAAAGTGAGCAAATAGAAACATATTTAGTCGTTTCATTTATCAAACGAGTTGTACCTACAGTAGCCAGAACCACTTAAGCAGTCATCGTCTTTCTGCCTGCTGTTAAGATTATCTCCATCATTTGTATTCGTTTCCCCATTTACTTTTCCTTTCTTTTTCTATGTACATATGGTGCTTTTTTAAATCGGATTTAAAAATACAAGTAAAATCTTTGTATTCCAAGCAGAATTATGACGAATGCTGTCTTTAAATTCTATTGTGATAGAAGCATTTTAAGACCGAACTAAACCGCAAATTATTTTTAGAAGCAGCAAAATGCTGTCTTATTTTTCTCCCTGTCTGAACACAGTAAATTGAATTGGGGAAGCTAAATAGAATGAAACGTTCATATTGGAAAAGTTCCAGAGCAGAGTTAGAATTAGGATCGACAGCTTTTGTACAAATGTCAAATTAATTGCATTCAATCGTACGGTAAAAGTTCAAAACAAGGAGAGTAATGAAGAGGATCTATTTTATACATATGTGCTTTTTCAAGTAAAAGACAAGGATTCAAGCATTTATTTGTTGCGTCACTATGTTTAACGAAGAACTTCAGCAGTTGATACTTGTCGTTTTATGGAACTCAGCTACCAAGGTATTCTTAAGTTGTAAGTGTTTCACATAGGTTTAAGGCATCTGCCGAGTCTATTGACAAAAAAAATTGTGACAGGTTGCTCTTGGCCAAGCTCGCTTTTTTTCCTTCATCACAACCAAAGTTTCACCTTTTCAAAAAACTCAGTTAAATAGCCATTTACTCGCTTTGTAATTCCATGGTTATGGAAGAAACTATTGTTGACGTGAAATTGAGGCTATCAGACAGACAAAAATTGCTCATAAAATTAAACCATGGTTTTACGTGTAATTACATTTTCCCTATAGTATTTTAATTTCACTTATTGAACATATATTCTTAATTTTGGGCAGCTCTAAAGTTTAAAAATCTAAATCGTGACAGAGCACAGTTACTTACGCCCTGAATGCTTTATTCGCGAGAGGGTAGCGAAGCTAGCAAAGTCATATCGCAATTAAATTCCGTCTGAAAATTGGAATTGGACTTGCCTTCTTGCAGCTCGCCAACTTGATTGTACTTACTTGTTAGTACCTTACCTGAAAAAATAGTCCTAGGAAACTTGATTCTACAACAATGCTTATCATGGACTTTAATTGAATGCTGGAGTTTGGAGCTTGTATCCTCAGCTGTCTGGTTTTCTAATAACAGATACACATTTTTGAAGAAAGCCTGCATGGATTTTTGGAAGAAGTCTCTCAGCTCTACTGCTCCACTGTTCAAATAAATTCGCAATAAATTCCCAAAACCGTACTCAAGGAAATATTATTATTATGTTTTGATATTTTTCAAATTTAACAAAGTAGAATGTCCGTGTTCAGGCAGATCAAAACCAGTTTTTTTCTGAGCATACAACTGTCTTCTAAACACGTAAATAATGTCTTTCATCCATCCATGCAAGGAGAATCGTATGTTTTGCCTGGCAACTCAATAGGAAAGAAAACCTTTTCAAGTTTTACAGTAGCGTTGGCATTGAACAAAAAAGAATTACATAACCCAATCCTGTTTCGTTCCATGTTAATTTTCATGCGCATTGTACAAGTTAATGTGAATGTTTTATAGTTTCAACTAATTAACGAAAAGAAACAATTGCCAAGAAGCATTCGAAAAATTCCCATGGTACATATATTTATCACTTGGGAATTTTGCACGCATTCTTTATTTCATTCGCATTGAATAGATAGAAAATAACACTGTTAATTCGCAAGTAGCTATCAACTAGCTTTTTTTGAAACTGTAATATTGTTTATTTTACTTATGTGATTTAAAATAAATTCGACGATTTTCGGATGTTCGTATGTAGTTACTAAGGTTTTCTGATGGTTTATCCTTTACTAGGAATTAGGAATCAGAATGCACGCGCAATCTCTGAAGCAGAATAAAAGGACCGGTGATGTAGATTCAAAGTTTACATACAATCGCTGAAAATATCCTTTTGATTGATATGGAATTGTAGTTAGTAGTCAGAAGTCAGAATACTATGCAGCGACGGAAATTCAATCGCCTGCTTTCATTCTGGAACGACTGTTATTTGACTTTTCACTTCTCCTCTCGGCTTTTGTTCCGCTTTGACTTCAGGTTTAGCTCAGGTCGTTTCGCCGTTTATCCTTTAGCTAAATATGGAGACGTAGAATTCATCAAACGAATGACTTTCGATTATTCATGAATATTCAGCACATGTATTACATGTATGTACCTTTCTTGATACACTTGCTTGAATAAATACTTTATGAAAATAAAATCTTTGCTCAATTTAGTTATTAATATATATAGACTGTTAATTGATACAAGCTCGATATTATATTATTTATAGCAAAAAAAAAAAACAAACAAAGTTGTTGCAGTACCTAGCAAACGTGTTATACATATATATTATCTTGTTCTATGACTGAAAGTATCCTGTCACTTTTGCCTCGTTACATTTTATACAAAGGAGATTATGCTACAGAAAAGCTAAAGATCATAGAAAAAGTATGTATGATAGCCTGTACTTATATGTAAAGCGTGTTCCTATTAAGTTCTACGTGTGTGAGAGAACTATAGAGAGTAAAATAAAGGATGAAACGACTGTCAGATAAAAAGTTTTAGAAAGAAGGAGAAAAAATTAAGTGTAGTGCTGTAAGTAAGTTTGTTCCACATTCTTTTGTCTTGATGCCAGAGACACCGAATTCATTTAACTATCCACATCACATCAGATTAAACACTTTACACTTTTTGCTAGCACAAAAAACTATGTGAGACTCTAAATTTTAGATTTTTATTGGAATACAGGCATAAAACGTATCCCTCAGGCAAATGTAAAGATAAATAAAAAGGTACAAGACGAGAAATAAACTTATCTGTATGTACTTAGTTTTGTTGTATGAACTGATTTTGCTTTGCATTGCATGAACTGATACATGAAGGCTGATCGGAACAATTTCATATCATAGAATGGTTCTTTACAATGGTATATTCATATTGTATAGAGCTTTGTGTATAATTACTGCAAAGTTTTAACTATTGAAAGTGAATCGCCAACTTTAATGCAAAAGAGAACAATAATGAGAATAATATTTTCTAAAAATTCGTGTTACATTACGTAAATGGTCAAACTGTCGGCATAGATGAAAAAAAGAAATGAATTAGCTGTTTCACAGACCTTCCCACTTCTTGAAGGAATCCATAGACTCTCATTAACCGGGTTCTTGAAGCTTTCTGGTCCTCTAAAACTCTGTAAAATGAAATTTCAGATGTTTTCTGAAATTTTGTATGCAAAAACATGGCTGTGCAAGCTCATAGTTTGATCTCCTCGTAATCAAGGTATTTCATCGTCTTCAATATTGTCGAGAAAGTTGTTGTACATGTACAAACGATAAGGCAAATCGGTCTAAAGTACTTACTAATAAGTAATACAGATTTGTATATAATATGGGAAAGTGACACTCAAATTCATACAACAGGACTTGGATAAAAATGGCCAAGCGTAAGTACCCTGACGTATTGCATGTAAAACGTGTGCTTCCAACTCAGAAAAGACGAAATGTTACCTCAGAAAGGAAGCAATGGAAATATGAAAGGGGCAGAGAAATATTAACATGAAAAATGCGAGAAAAAGGAACGAAAAGAAAACAACTGCACTGCAGACATGCAGATGATCTCATCACAAATTCTTTGAGTATCAAAGTATAAGACAAGACAAGACACGAAATCACAAAAGTTGAAAAGGCAAAAAAGAAAAAGGAAATAAGAAAGACAGAAAGAATGGAAGCACGAGTTCCTTCATCAGCTCCAGTTTCATATTTACTCAGTTGACACCAACTTTCTCCCTCTCTTCGCTTTCACGCCCCTTCATTCCTAATGAAAATGAAAATGAAGAGAGACAAGACATGGCTGAGAGGCATGCTTCTATTTTTGCTAGAGAAGAATAGAGTTTCATTGCGAGTTTTTAACTTTGACGTTCTTATACATACATGAATTGTCGAGATGAATAAGTTATCCACGTACATGCGGACCTCCGTATTAACTTGTATCCGAGTTACGTAGATCATCATTTTGGTAATTCATATAATGCTTGCACTAGTTAATATAACTATGACTACTCATGCAAAAAGAGATTTAAATTCTTTGTGACAGAGGGTTTTCATTTTATTTTATTGTCGTGTTTCTTCAAAAAAATAATTCCGGCAGCAGACCGATGAGATTTGTTTTTTATGTATACATTTAAGAAAAAGGACATTCAATTTTTTAGTTACGAAAACAATGAGACTGATATTGCCAATGCCATGCTGGTTGCTAAAAATAATTGTAACAAGAATTCTGGCTAACGTACGCATAGGCTCTTGCGGATGCTTGACGTCTTTTTGGACCTGGTTCTCATCAGGCTCTGAAAGCCCAAGATAAAATGCAGTATTGGTTAACAAGCCGCTGTAATCTTGCTATTTATACACGTGGTTTAACTAAACTGCAGAGCTATTGTACAACGAGCTTAAAGTTAGAGAAGAGAAATGATCGATGTGAGCTTAATGACTCGGAAAATTTGAAAGAACAGTTTATAACGAGAATGTAAACCTAAAATTGATAGACGCATTGTGGAGTCTCTCAACTCAGTAAAAGTGAGAAATAAATGAAAGAATCATGTAATTTGGAAATGAAAACTTCATAATGATTTCAGAATTTATTCCCGACATATCTAGTCTTGGGAGCTTTTAGAAGAGCAAGAAGGCGGATAATTGCTATTACTGTTATTGTATTGTTCTTAAGTCAGCATTGAATTAGTGGTTACTAGTATGCATATAAACTCGATGCAGCGTGTGTCAAGTATGTATAGAATCTATTGTACATATATCTGTTTGTTTTCTTCCGTTGATTCTCAACCTTATAAATATTTTACCTCTTGCTTTTCCTTTACTTAATGTGACCTTTTTGTATGTATTTGATGTGGCAGAGGCAACTTTGACTTATTTTGCCAGTGCAGTCTTCATCCGCATCATGTTTGCCTTCTAAAAAGTCACTTGCAGCACAACGAATCAAGTCAATGACTATAATCATTGACCTGGTTCGAATTTCCTTAGAAATCCTCTGAAGTTTTCATCCAGCGTCCCGCCAACTGGATTAGGAGAAAGGAGAAAGTAATTTAAAAAGTTTATCATACATGGCTTTAGCCCCACATGCAGTCAATTTATCAACCATAAACTGACTTTTGTTCTTTGCATATATGTATGTACAGGATTGGTTTAATCCTTAGGCTCCAGACCAAATACAAGAACTGGAAAGAAAAATATTCAGCTCAATAGACGATATAATACAAAAAATTGGGACCATAAATACATTCATATACCGGTTTTGTTGAAGTCTTCAACAATTCCATCATAAAAATGAGAGTCAACCGTTCAATACCAGACATCCGTGATAAATTATACACTATAGAAACAACGGTTATTCTAGATAGTTTGAGGTTGCTCATATCGGTATGTTTCTATCTAAATTTTAATATTGTCAGCTTTGAATTTAGTATCATAGCTCAGTCTCATGGTAAGAGATGGGTAGAGAGAGAGAGAGAAAGTCAGGATAGAATGAAGAGGTGCAGAGATTAACCTTTGCTAAAACGTACTTGATAAAGGGTACATTTATTTTATCTCATGCTGATGATGACGAGTCACAATTTGTATCTAAAGTACGTCGAGCCGCTAAAATATTGAAGCTAAAAGTTATGCCAAAATATTCACGTTCAGGCAACTATGTATGTAGTCAACTTGTCGTGTCTTTTCAAAGACTGAAAGTGCACAAGGCAAATGAAAGAGCAGCGATATAGCCCAGCCATACAAGTTATAACGTTGACTTGTTTTACCTTACCTTCTCTTTCTTCTGTAACGAAACATGGGTTCATGTTCATTCAATTCATTATGGTTACACACATTCTTTGATATCCTCCGGGTCTAACATATAGCACACAATATGTATTAGCTTACTAAGTATATTTACGCTTGTTCACCATGTAATATTCATGCTGCATAAAGCTCGGGATTGCTTTAAGTTATGTATATCAATGTCTCGTATAAACCGGAAGAAAATGGGGAAAGTGAAATAAAAGGCTAAGTAATTTGCACTCCAGAAAACTTTAACTTTGCTACATCCATAGTGCCCTTCTTTGAAGCGGACTTCAGATTAAGAGCCTACTGATTGTGAGTCTAACGCTTATTGCACAGATAGTCAAACATACATATAGATGTAAGTTTATGTGCATAAATATTTTATGTGTACCATATTAATTAAGATGCAGCTTAAATGGATGTTAAAGTAAGAGGGACATCAAAACTGGTGATCCAAATTCCTGACATTTCCATGACTTTCTGAAACGTAGAACAGTCTTCCTTTTAAAAAACTTCAACATTTTGTAGAAAAACTTGTGAAATTAGGAGTGAAGGGTGAAGGACGCGAATTTCCGCGAGTTGAAGGATTTACCGTAGAAAAAAATACATTTATTATTGAGTTCTTACTGGTAAAAAAATGTTAATAAGAATCAGTCAAAACTTTGCATGTTATTTAATTAATCAAATGCACTTTGACTAATTTTTCTTTGCAGCGTGTACTAGCTGATTGTGTTTTAGTTTAAATTTGAAATTTTTTCCAGAGAAAGATTTCCACAATAAACGAATTCAGGAACTCTTTCTGAAATCAAACTGTACTTAATAAATGTTCTTCAAATTTGGCTCTACTAAACCAACATGTAAGTTGTCCTGACAATGCAGTGGATTTGCAATATGGTGACGTTTTCTGGAGAAAAATAAAATTGTTGATACTATATTTTTGATTTTGCGTTCTGAATTATGCTAATAACATAAAATGTGATCAACTGAAGCATTGAATCACTTTGTCGTCAGGGACACTTAAATGTTGCCTAGGAAATCTCAACTACCTGTCATATAGGGTTGAAAATTAAGGAAAAGAGAAACAAAAAACAGAGAACAACTCTCTTGTTCCATTATTTTACCCTGGTAAATATTTGTAGATGAATAATAGCAATAACATTGTGCCCATAAGCAGATTCCTAAATTTAAACAATTTGAGAAGATGTAGAATTGAAATTCTCCGTATACATTCAAATGACAATCTGGCTATCAAAAGTGCTCAAAGCAGACAATTTTATTTTCAGCTGTGGCGGATGCGTCTTCTATCTATCTTTTACATTTTGCCCGGTAGAATTGCATCTTGAGCACGAACAGCCACTTGCCTCAACAACAAACTTTTTATACACAAGTCTTTCGCCTAATGGAAAAAATGGAGACGACGAAAAACAAATATTTAACTTTGCTTTTCCTTTGGTCGGGACTTAATTTTATGTTCAAGTACCTTGTTTGCTTAGTTTCAAGTGCCTTTAGTTTTCATACCTTTTTATATAATATTATGTATTCTATAAATTGAATGACAACTAAACTAGAGACGTAAAGACGAAAATAAGCAATTTTAAATCCCATTTAAAAAAAAAACAGGTCGAACTATTTTTTGAACTTACTAGACCTTTTAACATTTCTAAATGAGGCATCAATTTTACTCGATCAGCCATTAGTTAACATTTTTATTTCCCCTAGTTTTTCGTGTTTACAAATTTTTGCAGCAGTTGTTGCAAAAAGGAGTGAATAATACTGTAGAGATAGTCCGCAAATAAGAACGATGATAGAGAGCAGTTAACAGTTACCCGGTTAAATTTGTACCAGGAATAAAGGACGAATACAATACAGGCATAGAAATCTAGTGTATCTTCAGCCAGAGATGGACTCCTCGTAGTTTTTCCACAGTGAAATGACTTCGTAACCGTTGGCACGATGGCAGGAGGTGCACTGTTTTAAATGATGAAACGAAAGTTGAAAGCATTGCTAGTGCGTGAGTACACAGTTGAGGACTGCAACGAAATCGATGAATTCGTCTAGCATCTGCGGTACTCACTTGAGGTTTGTCCAGGCTGTCTCAGAATTTCCCCCATCTCCTTATATTTTGTTGTTTATATGTTATATAGTATCCTTTGTTTGCACTCTTTGACTTATAATTATCAATATTTGCATTGAAGCAAAGCACATGCTTATTTTTCCGTATAATTTTACAAACGGTTACAGCCGTCCATTTGCATTGATAAAAAACTGTTAAAAAGTTTTACTTTAAAAAAACAAAAAGCGTGACTTCCCGAGTGGATTCTGTTATGCTAAAAATCCATACACATTTTCCATGTCACTTGTCACTTGTTTGTGCTCTTTGTATAGTTTTCCTTGCTTAAAAATTACCTCTACTCCTCCGCCCCCCCTCGGTTTTCATGCAGTGATTAAAAATTTCATAATTTACTCAAAACATGTTTTTATGGATCTCTACGGACATGATTTTCTAGTTCAAGAATTTTCAGAGTAATTTTTGGACAACACATACTATAACGAGAAGGCGGGAATAAAAACACAAGGCAAATATTAAAATAAATAGAAATAGAAATCCAAAAGGCACATCAGAAGCACATTACATTAGAATGAGAAATTGAGGCAGCGTGCGTTGTCCAAATTCATGAATTCATAGGAATCTAGCCTATACGCTCCGCGCGTATTTTTCTCTGGTTTAGTTTAGCGTATATGTGAACTAATTTCTGTTTTCACGCAGGCGAACAAAGGAACTTGGTTTCGTGGGTACATATAACCAAAGCTAGGGTTAACTTTTATTCATGTAAAAGGCTTATAGGAGTATTTGTGTTCAAATTTAAATGGGTACACAATGTACACGTGGACTTTTCCGTCCGTTTCACAGTCTACAGGTTACAATTTAAAGTATTTCACACATAATATTGAGTGTATATACAGACTAAAGATTCACTTGCCGCTTGGCCACTCGCGGAGTGCACGAAATATATTAAAACTTCTGTAAATCGATTTACAGAAATACTAGTACCGTATAAACTTATTTAGTGTGACAGGTACAAGTCACATGACGCTTTCTGCAGCATTATTGCGAAAAAATAAAGTTATATTTGGCATGACGATGAATTACGATGGGTTTCTCGCTCAACGTATAAGCGCATCCAGTATTTCCCCTAAAAGTGAAAGCACTTTTTTGTATCATATTCATACTAAATGTGCTAATACGGTAGTTGTATGAATAATATATTGCAGACGAGTGCTTGACAGCTTCATTTCTACTGGTATCTGTTTATACGTCTCTATCCATTTCCACGGGTGTTTATGCATTAAAAGCACGAGGTTTTAATGCATAAGTGAAACGTTAAGTGTACAATTTCATCAGCTTCCCTCCAGGTCCAAGAGAGAGATTTTCGATACCGATGTTTCCTTACAGACTATCTACGTGTGTTATTTCGTAGCTTTTCTGTTTCACATTGCCCATTCTCGTTTTCCCTTTGAAAATGATTAACACGTGAATGAAAAAAGGCTAAAAATCGTAGGATCAATAATAATTATTACACAAATTCGATGTCTTCTTTTATCCGAACAATTCTTAAATTATCACAATAAATTCATATTATTCAATCTCAAAAATGTAATTTTATTATACGGGTCTCTTTTGCCGGTTTTATAGTATATTACTCGGAAGCATTCGCAGACAGCTTTAATTTAATTTGTTATAATTTGTGTATAGTTTATTTAATATTTATGACAAAGCCTATTTATACGGAGTAGAACAACCGAAACAAAGCTTTTCCTTTCAATTTTTTTTAAATATTTTCTTTTATTTTGATTTAAGACGGAAGGTTGTGTTTATACATTAAAAATGAGGAATATATGAGAATTGGTAAAACAGAGCTTAGACCTAGTTCATGGCAATAGTCGTCGAAGTAGCGAACATTAAGGTTTAAAACACTTGAAGCATCCCATATGCTCAAGTGTAGCTTATGAAGGCTATAGTCAGGAAGGCAAACGGCCAGACATCTGAGCCTTTTTATGACGTTACTTTCCGTTCCGTTGCACTACATTGACCAAAATAGCACTGACATGGACAGAGATGTAATATACCGTGGGATTCACAGGGACATAGAAACTTCAAATGTATGGAAGGTTAGTAAGTATGTAAGAGAGATAGTGGGTAAAGATCCTGCTGTTTCCCCTCTTTTCTGCATGTAAAATGTATATTTGATGTTCATGTGTTTCCTTTGGCACTTTTGTATGCTTTCTTGCATTGCATACAGTGTACAATATACTGTGTTAGTAACTCGATTCAGCGCCCGGGTACATATCCGCAAATCCTGAGTTGCCGTTCATTGTATTATCTCCTTTTAATACATAATAGATTTGAGCAAGAATGGGATTTAATTTAAGATCGACATTTATTCAAAAGTGTGGGTTTGATGCATGTATTTTATGTAGTTGTATACAGGAGCTATTTGTTTCACGTCTTTTGCTTGAGCCAGTACTGTTGAATTTTGCATTCCTTTTATCCTTTGAATAACCCTTGCAAACATTTTTAAAGATATTCCATGAAAAAGGTCCAAAAATTTAAAGTCTCAAATAAAGTTGGAATTGCAAAAACATAAAATTGTAGACATCCTGGTTAACGGGTTCAATTTTGTGAAAAAAACATTGAAAGTTCTCAAAGTTTAATTTTCTTATCAGTTACACCATGAAATTTTCTTTTCGTCCTTTTTTACTCAAATTCAGGTTTTTCTTATTCTAAATTCATAAATTTGTATGTTTGTATAAATCAATTAATTTTGCATAGGAATCTATCAAAATTCTCACGGTGCCAAAAACGAATCACAACTACTTATCAGTAGTTGTAAACTTCTTTACACTTTATGGGAAAATCATAAAAAGTAGTAAGATCGGAGGATAAAAGCTAACCCTTTAAAAAATATCCGATCAACTTTGATCAAAATTTGATGAGATTTGATGAGATTGACTTGATGTGCATATGGTTCCAAATTCACATCATCGTTGATCAAATTTTGATAAGATTTTGGTGTGCACGTCGCATGATCTCATCACTATCTCATCATAATTCTACCAAATATTTACCATGTCAACAAATTATATCGATCGATAATGATCTCATGAGATTTTGATAGTTTCATATAAAAATTTCATGAAAAGTTCATGAAAGTTGATGCGATTTTCGACCAAATGCGTGTCAAAATCTCATCAAATATTTGCCCAGATATTTTTCTAAGGGAAATGATATTGTAAAATTTAAGTTTCAGTGAAATGCTAATCGATTTTTCACTAGGTTTTCACGTCATGTCAAACCTGCATATGCGTGAAATAGCTTTGATAATTTCTTTCCAGTCTTTGCTGATTTGACTTCAAAGCCAAATTAATAATTATTTGGACTGATTTGAAACAGAAGTTTAGTATTGTAGTTTTCATCTCCGTTTTTTGGTTTATGACACACAAAAACTTCGTCAAAGAATAGTATTATCTGAAAATACACACAAAGAGTTCCATCTTCTCTCCATCTTTGTCGTTGTCATCGACTTTGCCATAATTCAGCCAATTTATTATTCATGGCGAGTCTTATTATAGAATTAAGCTTAAACTTTTTTCTCGTGCCTTTTAAGCTACCAAAAACTCACAAAAGGAAAGGGCTCTACATGAAGAATTGGAAAGGAGAGTGGGAGAGGCAGAAAAAGAAATTGACAGAAAGGGAGAATAAGAGGGAGAGTAACAGAGAGTGGTTAGAAGAGCATGAAACTGGATGTAATGTATAATGGACTTTTCGTAATTTTGTAGCTTCTCATCTTCTATTCATTTATCCTCAGAGGCAAAGAAAAATATGGCGGAGATAAAAGTAAAAGTAAAAAATGAGGACTAATGCAGAAGACAAGAGAAGAAGGGTGAGGAGACGCACTTTCTTATTATTTTATGTATACGGAAAAAGAAGTAACGGCAAAAAGTAGCACAGTACAAGAAAAGTCACAAAACTTTGCCTTCGAAAAGTAAAACTGAAAGTGAGACTAAAGTAAAACTTGACGTAAAACTGAAAGTGAACTTGAGCCTGAGAATCTACTAGTAGCAACTCAACTCAACTCTACTCAGCTCAACTTTAATGTGAAATCATCATTGAAGATTATAATGCAACGGCAACAGCAAAGAATGGCAGGAAGATGAATAAAAATGGGGGAAAATCGTAAATAGATACCCAGCTAAAAACTAAACACTCCCATGCAAACGTAAATAGGTGTATACGAAACTATATAAGATAGAAAAGGAACGAAAGTAACCAACTGGGCTTTGATTTGCATTCTAATTCTATGTGGACTACATGAGTTAAAGAGAGATGCTGGTAGTTCAGGTTCTCATCCGAAAAATTGCATTATTACGCTGAACTGCATGCTGGCGAAAACGTAACAACCTAACAAGGGGATGAGGCTGACGATGAGTAAGCGGAGAAAGAGAGAAAGATAGACCATGATATTGCTTCCCTTAAGGCTAGGTAATTTCTATGTATGCATATGCAAAATGGTGACGAGTCTGACTTTGCTCATCCAAACATAGACTTTGTTCAATGTAGTTTGCAGAATTTTGTGCACATGTACTTTAGTATCTCCTGTAGATTTAAATTTTAAATCCTTTGTGTTTAACAGTCAAAGCTGGGAGCTGAAAATTTTACTAGAGGAAATGTGGACGAAGGCCGACTGTCGTCATTCACATTTCAATCTCTTTTGACTTTCTAGTTATGCTTCCTATACAAATTTCGAACTTTCATCAGTTGTAACTTTAGGATTTTTTATCCTATGACAGAACCTAAACGTATGTATAACTACTATAAACTTTTAACATTATTTAAACAAGTTTCCTTACTTTCAGTGTAATTCTGTAATACTAGGTATTAACTAACGTAATTTCAAATTTAAGAGGTTACCTTCGCCGTCCATCATCTTGTCATTCATTTACGTGTGAAATGAAATGAACGTAGAATGAAAAATGTAGAAGAGAAGTGAAAGAACATTAACGGAAACCAAAGAAAATCCGCGGGAGCTTTAATATATTATTTTTAACAACAACTTTCCGTCAAAGTCAACCTTATATCCCTCGATATATCTTCTAAAGTTGTTTGGATTGGGACCATCTTCTTATTCCTTCCGTATGTACTCTTATATATATATGGCTCTTACCCGGATAAAATCGTTCATCGCCAAAAACCGTACATCCATTTTTGCAATAAGTTTGTCCCATAAGCCATAAAAAAGTGTTGAGATGACATGTTCAAAATGACTCGAGCTGTGTGTATAAAGTATAAAGTAAGGCGGAGTGAAAACGAAGGAATCTTCTCAATGTATTAAAATGCAGTTCGTAGTAGTAGATACAAACATGCATGTGCGTGGAGACAAGGAAAGATTGGAAAGGGTCTTGCTCCGAGTTTCATTCATGCTTCACAGGGACGAAACTCGAAAAAGTTTGTACTATATTGTAGTCCAAAAACTACAAAAAAATGAACATTATATATACACCATATACGATATCTGTGTAATATGTACACACAATGAATCGAATGCAATGGTGAAAAACTCGACAGAGTAAGAGAAAGAGAGAGTGAGAGAGAGCGAAGGCGCGAGTGTGGTTTTGATGTGTAGCGGAAGCGAAATGCATTAGAGCTGAATAGAGTAATATAATAAAATACATAAAAGATGTGTGCAGATTAGACTGTACCACCGCGTACATCGTTTTGGAAAAAGGCGGAATCATAGGCCTCATAAAGTTTTCCATACTTTTTAGAAGTTTCCCGTAAAATAATATCCAAATTATCCTCTAAGAGTTTCGCAGCTGTAATGAGGCCCAAAGGCTATAAAAGTCTTGCTTGATTTGATAGTTCTAACTTGAATCGAAGGTCAAAATCAGGGTTAAACCCTTTCTGGTCTGACATCGTTAATCTACACTCGGAAACAATTTAAATTTAAATTTCTACAGTAGCTTCTAGGGAAGGCATAAATTTTTTAAATCCCAAGATCCTGCATTTTCAAAAATGAGCTGATTCGCGGTAAGGCACACCAATATTTATTTATATCAATAATGTGAATAGTTGAAGGCCTCGAGCCAAAGTGAAAGTAAAAACCCATATGTAGTATGTTGAAAAAGGACAGAAGAAAGCTGGAGAAGTGAGTCTACTGCTGATCTGTATAGGGATTTGAAGAGGAGATCTTCTTGTGCTATGCTTTGGTTGAAAGCCTCCAAGAGTTCAGAGTATGGTCCGGGTTGAGCTCAACTCCAAAGGTTTTTACACCCACGGCTCCAACTCAAAGATACCATTACCATAGCTATTGCCATCACCGTTATATTTTCGAGATATGAGCATAGTTTAGCTATAAGTTTGGCTTGGAAGCGACAAGAATAGAAAGAAGAGAATCGCTGGAGCTGGCTGTGGAGCTGAAGTTGGAGCTAAAGCTGACTCAACTGACTTTGTCCCTGACTATGGCAGTGGCTCCGAATCCGCAAGCAATGTAGTCCCAGTCGTAGTTCAGTAAGTGACGCTGTGGTGACGGTAGGAAAAGGATGGAAGGGAACGGAAGGGACAGAAAGAAGATTCTTTCTCGTTAACCACTTTATTCACTCATACATGGTGCAATCTTGATAGTTCAATTTACGGTGGAGACATTCGTCTTTTTTACGGTTTTTTTCTTCATTGAATTGAAAAGAGAGGGACAAAAAAAATTTAAGAAGTAAGAATTAGATCAAAATACCACATACTAGACATGAACCGATCTTTATTTAAAGTCCAAAACAATACAATAATAAAAGGACGTTAGACATAGTGTAACAAGCACATTAAAAGATTATGAATTTGCTTGCTTACTTTTAAAATCTACTAGAGAGTTACAGTGCCATATCTTAGAAATTGAAGTGCTACCGATCACAATACAACCAAATGCAAGGAAATGAAAAAGTGAACGAGTTTAGAAAGAGAGTAAAAGAGAGAAATCGCCATTTAGCACGGTCGTACTTGCTAATGGAACAACCATTGGAAGAGAAACCCTTTGAAATGCACTATGAGCCATTCTTTTGCGTGCTGGTTAAATCGAGTAGACAAGGAAAAGAAAAGAAAATAGCAGCAATTTCCCTCACTTTTTTTTCTACTTCATCATCTTTTTTTTGCAAGTACGTCCGGCATACATCCACGCACTATACTTAACATTCCACGATCGACGTGTACATCAACACGAAAGATTATAGAGGAACGTCATTGTGTTCAAGAGAGAGTGTGTGTGTGTGGATTATTGTCTGAAGAAGACCTGAGTGCACGTATATTGGTTGGGGCTGAAGAAAGGGGTGTATATCTGAGATAGCAGTGAGATCATTCATCTAAACGGAGAAAAAAACGAAGAGAACGGGAAAAACACTGGAGAAAGTGCATGGAGGTAGGAGTGGCTCCAGTTATTCGTTCTTGCGCTAGTTCCTCATCTGCACTTAAGGTTGTTACATACGTCACTTATCGCCAGTTGTGTTGTTAGTTTTTTTTGTTCTTTTCCCAAAAGATTTGCTCCAGAAATTTAAGTATTTGTTGAGTTTGCAATGAAATAATAGTCAGTATAATATACATAAATATGCAAGTCCATAGACAAAAGCGTCCCAGGGATAACGGTCAAACTATAAATAAATTTCGTTTAGCAGAATTATCTAGTAAATATAAATTTTGGTGTAGCTGTTCAAACCTTCGACCATACATGATTTGGAGTTATTCTATGTATGCATTTTCATTTACACAGCATGATCTATCTAAAAGTATAAACTTGGCAGGAAACTTTCTATAATACTATCAATTGTACGGAACAACAGCCCAAGAATGAGATGGATGAAAGCATAATAGAACAGCAAAAGAAATGAAATGGAGAGAAATGGTGAAAGGTAGATATATGGAGGAGATCGAGTTGAGTCCAAGACGGCAGACATCGAGCTGAAGCTGAAAGAAGATTAGTGTTACAATGATTTCCAAGCACAAAAGATGTTGTGAAGTGAAGTGGAGCTGAGCTGATCTGAGCCGAGTCGAATTATTGTTTCTGTTGTTGTTGTGAGCTACATTCCTCCCGTTTCCTTTTCTCTCCACAACTTGTGTTTTAATTACATTGCCGCTGCCACTCTACGATATACATACATGGATACGTCGTGGTGTCGTCCATCCATTCAAATTGTGAAATTGAAAAATTCGCCACCACAAACTGGCAGCTGTAATCGTGGTGAGAGTCGAGAAAGTCTGCGTTACCAACAAATTTGAAAACTTTCACTCACTTTCTCTTCCGCTTTGACGCCACCACCACAAATGACACGCTCCACTGCTGGAGTTTCTACTTGTATTTTCACGACTCGAATTCTCCACGCATTTACAGCTTCCAGCTCAGTGCTTTGTGACTCTCTTCTTCATCAATAACTTCCTATTTTGCGGGCCCAGTGTTTGGCGGATGTGCCGAGTAAACGGAAATCCTCTTTCTGCTGCTCCTGATTATAGGCAACTTTTATATTTTCCTTCCTATTTTAAAAACCTCCTTACCGACAACCGACAATGTGCAATTGTCAAAATAGACGTACATGGGACAGCAAAAGCTAAACAAAAAGGAGGCAATTATTTATAAGTGATTGTGTTTCGTGAAGTATCTTGGAAGGAAAGTGAATACTAGAATTTTAAAGCAGCAAAAGTGACAAATTAAAAAGTTGTTCATAATATATTCGTTGATATTAAATATTACAATGTCAAGGAATGGTAAAAGCGGAGTTACAAAAGAAAATTTGAAGTACCAACGTAATAAATATGCATCGTTGTAAACTTGCACTATTATTAATGTTGTGTCTTGCAATGAAATCTTCTCTACAACACAATGTTTCATATCAAAAAGAATTCGTCTCCACTGAAACCAAAGCCGGACGAGAATACCATGAATCAACATGTGTCAAAAGCGTTCTCAATTTTTTGAA
The DNA here is from genome assembly GCA_034698285.1 of Sminthurinus bimaculatus. NCBI lineage: Eukaryota > Metazoa > Arthropoda > Collembola > Symphypleona > Katiannidae > Sminthurinus > Sminthurinus bimaculatus. The sequence goes on along the minus strand of JAQIVE010000240.1, from coordinate 20,594 downwards.
TGACCTATCGCTCTATGTATGTGTATGACGTAAATGTAAGCAACATTCAGTGTACAAGTTTGTGATATTCATAAGGAAAATGTGAGCGTGCTAGAAATTAGTTTGTTGTTTACGTGTTTTAAGTCGCATACCAATGTATTGCTGATGGTGACTGTGAGGTTGTCCACCATAACAAATGTGATTGTGATTATGATAGGAGAAACGATTAGAGCTATAGTGAAATTAGATGAGGAGTTGGCATTTTGCATACGAATTTGCCTCTCAATAAGCTAAATTCCCCATCAGTTACGTTTTAGTTCTGTGTAGTCTCAACGCTGGGCTCAAAGTTAAAGTCAAGCGTCAAGTGATTGTGTTGTTTTGTAAGCAGTAGGCTTTCGCTGCCTCGTCAAATTACACACGAGGGAGTTCTATCACAGCCCCAAAATGTCGTAATTTTAATCAGCTCGAATCTCACGGTGGAAAAGATCACGTATATTATATTTGCATGTATACACGTATATATACGCGCATATGCAAAATTATACGTATAAAACGCACGTGTTTCAATAGTATTAGTATTTTTGTAGAAATAAGAGTAAGAGTTGTTTCAGGCTGAAAATGTTAATTTAAATGAGTTTTTTAAGTTTATAGTCCTGATTTTTGAAAACAAATTGAGATTTAAGATTTTTCGTTGAATGTTCATGTCTCATTGAATATTGATATTGATTTGAAATTCGAAACTTAGCTTTACCGTAGGCTATATATTGTAAAATACATACGTCATTGTTAGTTTAGATTACCATGTAAACGGCATGTGCGATATAAAGTTCAAAATCTATGACGCACAGAAATCGTAATTTTTACTTGGCGACGATTGGAAAGCCTGAAATTGAATAGCTGTAAATATAGTAGATATACTTTGTCCATAAACTTTGGTGCAAGTATACAGAACGAGTTTTGCATTCAAAAAGTTTTAAAAGCTTCGACCTCTCACTATCAAGAAGAATGGAGCATTAGCAAGACGACGTTTAGATTTATTTGCACATAACATACAAACTCTACCCTGAACAAAGTCCTGCTTAAATTGCATTCCAGACTTGGAACTAAGTCCCTTCCCTTCTCCACATACAATATATTATACTTGATTCCTGTTTCTCAATCGAAAGAATACAAAGAAAACTACTTGATAAATAGATTCGGCGAGGAGATCAAACCAATGGCTAAATAAATTTTTGATCAATAAATTGTATACTCAAGTATGTCTCAAACTTGTCGTACACTTACAGGATTAAAACTGATTAGTGGGATATTTGGAAGTCAAGTCAGTAGTATTTTTCATAAATTAAACCAAACTAATCCCATAGTTTTATCGCGCTAGTTTATGCACAGTTATGTACATGAAGACTGTATTTTCGAGGTTATGACTCGTGTTGTAGCGTTTAAAATACTGTGCAACTACCCTAAAAGGTTGGGCGAAAAAAATGAGTCGCGCTTCAACGTGTCCTCTAGCAATCAAAATTGTCAAACTATGTAAAATTCGATATGGAGATGAAAATGAAATGGGATTTTTGAGTGTTTTCTATTTGTTGTGGTGCATCTTTGTATGGGCAAAAAGAAAGGATCTAAAAGTTGAATTTGCGAATAATTTCGAACAACAGAACACTGAAGACGATGAGAAACCAAAGAAGTATAGACATGCCCCCGAAAAACTATCACAGTGTGAGAACGTAGGCAAACTGAAAACTTTAGTAAACGTCCCTGCTTTGGAAATCCGAAATCCAACGAAATATAAAAACTCTTGGCTAAAGATACAGATAGAGAAGATAGAAGAAGAAAAAGGAAATACGAATAGAAATAGAAATAGGAGTCGCGACCCCAGCTCAAGTCGAAAGAGAGCAATTGGAAAAAACGGTGGGGATATTGCATCGATTTTTTCTCTTGTCCTTTTCCCCTCGTTTCGGGTTTGTGAATCTGTCACCGAATCCTATTGCTACAGATACTTTCTCTGTGATTGTGAGCCCCCAGCTTCATTGCTCCTTGTTCCGTCAATAACATTAAATTGGATGATGATGATGGCAGTGATGTCGGTAGAAGCGAAGAACATGTTGCTGATGACGAAAAAGAAGTCCAAAGAGACCCACATCGAAATTACAGCAATAATGATGGGAGTCGTGTCAGTGTCAATTTTAGTCAAGAGCGTTTGTCAGTTTATGACATGTGTATATTCCTCGTAAGGAAACTATATATATAGTTCAAGACTCAGCGAGTTTCCCACTTCTCCAGAACGGACTTGCAAAGTAAATCAGCCAAACTGAAATCCCATTCTTCTATTTGTTCAAAAAGTCCACTCAACTTCAATCCGTCTAACCTGTCTCATTTTTTTAAGACACTTGTAAGACACAATTTCTATTCTTACTCTATCAATGTTATGTTTGCATGCATGTTCTGTATATACCGTATATCTTTCAAAGTAAATAACAATTTGTGGATGATCATGAGATATAGTGCGATTTTGGTCGAAATTTTGATGCTGTTTAATGTAACCTCCATATTTGTTTCAGATTTTTTCCTTTACAAGTTTTTCCCTTTAGTTCTTTCGAATGACATTTGGCTTAATACAAGGCGCTCAAAAGACAAAATAGATGTTTTACCGCAAAATAACAGAATTTGGACTTCCGTCAGTTAAAATATCAGTTAAAAGTAAGGTGTACTCGCGGTAGCTGGTTCATCCTACTTTTATTCAAAATTTTGAACCCTCAAAAATTCAATGATGTATGGGATTCTATTCCGTCGTCAATCTTGGTTCTTTTATTAAAATCAACTGTGAAATATATCGCTATCTTCGGATGCTTGAGCTCAGGCTTATATCGAGTTATATTACTGGGATCTCTGGAAAAATATTTGAACTTGGATTTATTCGTGCACCTATGTATTCGGACTGTGAGTTAGTTTTCCTTTCTGGTTAAACATGAATTTCGAATATTTCTATATATACAAAGCATACAAAGTTTTCAGTTCAGTGTGGGAATTCTCGTTGCTTCGTCAGGGTAATAATGATAATGCATACAGTGTAACAAGGGATTGCATTTTTTACACAAAGATCTCCTTCTCTAGTTGAAAGGTTTTCGTTTCTTCCGTAAAAATGATGTATGAGCTGTGTGTGCATAGCTGTGGCCATAAAAACGGTCCGTTTCCCCCGAAAATGATTGAAATTTGCTGAATACAGTACAGTAAAACGAGACAAGACAAGACGAAGACAGACATGGGCTGAAGAAAAAGAAGAAAGTGTGAGAAAGGAGTATGAGAGAGTAATAGAAATAAAAGGGGAGAATGGTGAAAGCAGAAACAGATGGGTAAAAAATAAGGAAAAATCTCCAGTGAGTGGAAAGTGTAAGGGATAGACCGTCGGTGCGCAGGTCGGGCCTCGTCTAAACGATCGAGTTATTCCACGATGTCTGTATAGTTGGAGAAACAATTGTATAGTAGAAAGTGCGAAAGGGAGTGTGTACATGCGATGAGGGTGTAGGGATAGTACGAGTAAGTTGTAAAATGTAAGGCGCGAATGTTCGCTCTTCGGTACGGCTCCAGCCGCGTTTATTTTCGATTAGTATTTAGAATCCTCCTGAGCTGGTCGCTGCATGGCCGAATTCTGGAATTAATTGCTCATTTGCTCCAGTGAATGGGTACAACATACATACAAGTGGGATTCATTCGTCTTGGAACGAATTTATTCAAGAAAAGGAGAAACCAGGGGAAGCGAATAGCACGCAGATCTAGATTTTCCATCATTTTCACTCGCCAGTCATATACTTTATTCTTAGGGGCGCCTCCTTTACGTTTGTACAATACATTTAGATGCAGCATTTCTCGTTTCAGCTCACTTCCAGATCCAACTTCAATCATATTCAGACTCCAGATGGTGAATGCTGAGTGTAGGATGCACACTTTCCATAACCAAAATAAATAGAGAAATGTCACTGTCTACTACTCCAAACCTTCGTAAGGAGTAGATACGTAGTATGAGTATTTTTCTATAAACACTGTGAGAAACGTGGATTTAGGTAAGCCATTATGTAGGTAAGTACTTGCATATTTTGAATTTGACGTTGCTAAATGATTTAAAGGGTTGGAAGTAAAATTTCCATTACGTAAGATAGCTACAATGTCTTTATTATGCCTCAAGTTGGTCTTCGTGCAATGCATTTTGTGTGACTTACAATTTCATGGGACTGCTCATAGGTAGGTATACATATACAGAAAACTGTGAAGATTTATCATTTATACAGTGCGTATTTGTCTGGACCGTTTAGAATTCTTCTTGGCGAGCATTTGCTACCCCTTGTTGAAGGATATTTATGCTTGCTTAGGAATAGCTGATGATCTGTATGCATGCATGCATACATTCTTGTGCAGTTTTGGCCGTATTTGTTTCCATCGTATGTTAGCCGCATGCAAGAATAAGGTATAGAGTGTAAAAGAAAGTGGAGAAAGAAAAAGTTTTACCAACAAGTGTGTGTTCACAAAATTTACGTGAGACTCCGTCATAGTCCACGTACACGTAGAAAGATACAGCGGCAAAGCAGTGTCAAAGCATAAGTCAACAAGACTTGTAATTTCTCTCTTCCTCTCTCTCCCTCGTAAACTTGGTATAAACTAGGACGAACGTCTGCTGGGAAAAGGCGGAATGGAATGAACAATGTGGCAAGTATTTAGAGTTCTCTTGGGGAGAAAGTGCGAGGAAAAGAGAAAGTGTCGTGTTTGTCTAAACCTTTTCAAGGCTCAGGACTCAAGACACTGTTGAAGCATATTATACATAAATGTATAATGTATATGTATGTATGTATTGAAGTAGAAAAAGTCCTTCTTACTTTTTGTTGAAGGCGATGAAAATATTTTCTTCCCACAGTTTCTTATATTCCTTGGCATACTGTTAGTACGAAAACTTTCGTGGTGAAAAGCCATAGAGCAGAAGAAATGAAGAGAGAAGAAGTAGAGAAGTCGCTACTTGAAACACTTGAAAAGTACATCACGCCTTTACGCTTATTTGCAAATGACGAAGGGAATAATTTTATTCAATCTCTTCGTTTGTCGTTAAAGTCTTGCTCCTGTGCCCATTCTTGTTATTTCCCCTCTTATCAATTCAGGAGTTGAACTGTGAGACGCAATATATTTTTCTGCTAAATATGTATTATTTCTTGACACTTTTGCTTCCACGTTCAGGTTTTTCAGCATTTTGGGAAATTTTATTAATGAGACTCTTCCTTTGGTTTTCCTAAACATTTTATGTGTACAATAGCACTTTTTTGTATACATACTTTTTTCTGAAACATTTATCATAGATTTAATCAAATTTTGAGGAAAACCCCGGCGTCATCTGTAAGTACTAGAAATAATCGGCGGAATCATGTATATTTATAACTAGTTGTGCAGTGTTACGAGTTGCAATTTTCCATTTTTTGAGACAAGACTTGGGTTTTTGCTCTGATAAAACCGAATATATTATTTAATCTGTGATTTAAGATTTTTGAAGTACACTTATTTTGGTCAATCTTTGTAACATTGATATTTCAGAAAACATTCTTCCCAGCACTGTAAAATGTATGTTTCTGAGAAGAAATTATGGTGTTGTGCGATATTTAAAAAATTTCTAACTAGAAAAATTTAAAGTGCCACTACATGGTCCGTTTAAGGTATAACAAGTGCATAATTTCTATAGCTCCAATTTATAACATAAGGACATTTTTTCTAAAAGAAAATAATGTACGGTAACTCAGTGTCCAAGGGCAAAAAAGGACGTCAGAAAACGAGTCTTTGAGTAAACTGAAGGAGGGAGTAAAATCACATGCAAAAGAAGATCAAATTTCCCAGCGAGATAGGCTCCAGGTTCTCAACTCACCAGAGAGAGAGAGAGAGAGTATCCAAAGTAATCTCTAATCTCACTCAGATCATGCATGGTCGCTTTTTGGTATATGAATCAAATCAAATTTAAATTCGATCTGGTATTTGGTCACATAATATATCAGCAGCTTCAAAACGATTGCATACATATGCACTTACTCCTTGTAGTAAAACCCCAAATAACCTACAAATTGTCTCACTACAATAAAGAATGTCGTCAATCTACATATGGAACACGAGAACTAGCTGATTTATAATTAAATACTATCTTACAATACTTCAAAAAATAAGGACAAACTCCGGCAATGTAAACACATTGCAGAAACGTAGAACAGGAAAATCAACGTATTACTAATGTTATTTTCAAAGAATATGTTTTGAGCACATCTTAATTTATCTAGTTACACAATTCTGAAATTTTCTCGACCATTCCATGAGCTTTGTTTCGAAATTGTAAGTAGAAAAAATGTATCTTACATTGAAAATATCACTTATTTTTGCCTACGCATACACGTATACATAAAAATGGAAAGAAGAAGTATTCAATGGGAATAAAATGAAAATGTTTGTTTGTTTTTGTCATTTAAAATTGTGGCATGTTGTGAGTCTGAGAGCAGAGAGATAGCTTAGAGGACTAACTAGAGGAACGAGGAAGGAGGAGGAATAGGGAACGGCTGGAACATTGCAAAAGGCTACCCGTCGGGCTTTAAATAGACGGACCTTGTAAAAATAGCTCGTCTATTTTTTCTACTATGTATACTAACACCCTTAGAAATACATCTTTACTTGTTCAAAAATGTCTTGTTGCTTTACTTTTACTCTTTCTAGTTATTTGGATGTGCTCGCTAAATCGGCATACAGTTAACAGTTAGATTTCCAAAGATATATTATTCTTTCTCGTTGGCTTTCAGGACTTGGGTAATACAACTACAACGACAACTATCTATGCAAATACAACTCAGACATCCTTTGAAAACTCGACTAATGTCAGTGAGGAGAGATGTTGCACCATGTGAAAAAATGCGGTTGTGTGCATGCATATATAGTGCACTGCAATCGAGAAAAGCAAAAGTACAGCGAAACTAAACGAAAATTGTAGGAATATGAAGAAGGAAGGGGAAGCGTGTCTGATGAGAATGCGTTGGTTAGTTTGTCGTTGGACTAGCAAAAGGTTGTGACTGTCAGTCAGTTTCAACATCAGCCTTTGTTTCTTATAGATATCTACTTTAGTTTCATTTTCGGGGTCGCTGTCGCAGGAGACAAAACATACACGTACAAAATTTAAATTCTTTCGCCACTATCTTTTATTTTTCTCCTCCTCCAATTTCTAGATGGAAAATTGTACTCTTTGAAATGTTGTGTATACTTACTGTGAATATTTTTTTCGCATTCTGCTCTCCAAATTGGACTCCATTCAACATTCAGCGTCGTCTCCATTTCGTTTCTTTTTTTTGTATTCTTCCACAAATTTAGAACGAGTTGGGCAATATTATGTAATAACTGTAACGATACAAATGTGTGTGTAGTTGTATTTGTATATATCTCTGTTCACTGTTGAAAAATGTGGCCTTCATCTATCAGCCTGTATAATACTTACATACGTATATGTATGAACAGATATTATGGTCATGTTGCCCTTATCTTGGAATTTTTACAGCTTTTATTGCATAGTTGATAACCATTACTATACAATAAACTTTTTTCCAGTTTTATATTGTTCTAAATAAACACTCAAGAGTGAGAAAAGAGCAAAACGACTTTGTGAATAATATATAATGGCCAGACAACATTCTGGTTTGGTGGGAGGCGTTTTCTGATGCAGTGGGTAAGAAACTGTAGAATGATGATGATAATGGGCTTATAAGGGGATTTCCAGATTCTTTATAAATCATTTCCAGGCATACAATACCTTTCCCGAGAATAAACACAGTTTATATTTGCATAAAAATTAAAGACTTTGTCCAACTGCTTGGTTGACTGTAAGGAGAGAGTTTGCAAAATACGAAACATTATGTGAAGCAAACGTCTTAATAAATTTCTTTCTGACAGTTAATGAAAATTTTCTTAAGTTTCTGTTGAATATTTTGTGGAATTGTCTATTAATTGGCTCTATCTTCGGGATATTTTTTACTTACATAATGCAAAAGCCTTTTATCAGTTTTTGAAAAATTATGTTTAAACAACAAGATTAAGGGTGTATCATTAGCACCAACATGTGACTTAGCAGCTTAGCCTTAACCCAATCCTCAGAATTCATGATATGATGTAGTCCGTAAAAGGAAGGTGCAGTATGAAACTGTGACTTATGAAATTCCTTTCGTTTTTGGCTTATATTTTATTTATGTTCTTTTCGGTACAATATTGTTCTCATTTTTTGCCGAGGTTTGATGAACTTTATTGCAAAGCAACCATGAACACGCGAAGTTAACCTATAGTAAGTTGTGTTTCGGTATTAATTATTTCCGCTCTTGTAAATTTGACTGTGTGACAATAACAAAGTAAAAATCCATATATGTATGTGTATAGAATACTGTAATGGCAAATTGTTAATCTCTTTGTGAATGGCTCAATATGTTTTGAAACAAATAACTACGTACATTTTTTTATGCTTGCATATATGCTGCATCAGCTTAAATTTTGGTTTTTAACTTGAAATTCAGAAAAATCGAATTTCGAGAAATATTCAGATGTGCGAATAAATGTTTTTCCAACAGCTCAAGAGTTGCGTTAGTTTTTTCGGATCCCTATACATATTCGTTTAGCACTTGTTTTTATGTATATGCAGAAATTCGAAGTATTTTTTATAGCTCTTACCTAATCATGGAACATAATAGTTCATGCTACTTATTTGCTTCCGCGATGTCGTGATATTTTTCATTACCCACGCAAAGAGTTACGGGCCCGCCTTTTTGCTTGTACGAAAAATTGTACATGCATATACACGCATCATAACAAGGTCAAATGTCGGCATTTCGATTTGGGTTTCAATGGTAGAACATGAATGCGAATAGAAATGTGAATGGAGCAACCAGCCTCCCCAGCAGTCCAGTTTAATGTATAGTTAAAGTCACCACAGTTGTTGAAAAAGCCTCTTGCTTTACGATAATAAAGACCTTGGACCTCAATTGAATAGTTACGGTATTTTTGTTGTGTACTCTAAATTGGAATAGTTACACAAGTACAACTACAGCAGGAGTGTAGGAGATAGCATCGCATATTGCATGCAGGTGGTCCCCCAATCAGCCCACCATAGTCATCGACATCGTCATAATATTTTTCCATGTACAACATGTCTAATGGAGCGTTAGATAATGATAAGTACTGGTATAATTCCAGTAATAAAATAAAGAGTTGGGTCTACGCTCAACTTTCACCGCCGTCTATCTATACCCTAAGCAATGTAAGGCGATGCACTGCATGTTCACACACAAATTTGTCGTTGGTCTGGCTTTAGCTTTAGCCCTTTGCTTCGACATTCGACACAGTCATAATACATTAAACAGTCTGCAAAAGGCCGGGTCGTAATAACAAAGGACGGAGAGTAGACCAAAAGCTGCAAGCCAATAGTATGATACGAGGGAATGGCAAAAATAGGGAATTATGAAATATGAAATTGACTGCAGTGAATACCTGACGTTTTTCCCGAGTTTTTTTTGTGTTCGTGTGAGGCCTGGAGAAAGCACGATTAGACACTTTTCCTCGTACTTTTACTTTCTCGCTTGCTCACTGTTTTGTTTCCCAAGAGGAATATTCTGGGCTATAAAGCCGCGGCTCCAGCATCACGGCCAAATTTAAATTGTTCACTTTTCTCTCCATCGAGTTGGTAGCTCGATGTCGATGTGAACGTCGATATTGGTGTTGTATAGCTGTGGATAAACGTAGTGAACAATGATAATGGCGAATATTATGTTATTATACATACCTATATGCATCTGTGTATAGTTTTTCCAGAAAAATGTGAATCGGATAAAGCTGAAGTATTGTTTACAATACAATACAATGTAAAATTCTGTCATTATTTTCATGCGGCAAATCGCGTGTAGTACCTTCAATTTACCCCCATTTTTTCTATGACCGTAACAATTTTTCGTATAAAATAGCTTTTTAGTGCAAGCAGTTACAGTCCAAATTTTTTGTTTCGTCCTCAGATTTTGTAACTATTGTAAACACGTTTTTCTGGAAAACGCATTGATGTAAAAGGTTAAACTAAAAACTATGTTTACGGCATGGCTGCCAATAAACTGACGCAAAATTAATTTAAACTTTAGTTTTTAAATAGAATTTTAAGCAACGTGTCGAACACTGAATTATTGCTTTTAACCATAAAATAAATCGTGAATAGACTCGTCTAGACAACAATAGATCAGCAATTATAAGTGTATACAAAAATAGCAGTAGTTTGATATGCATCACATTTCTCCAGTACTTATTGCAATAATTGTATTGGTGTAGATGACGAATCCCATTAATAAGTCAAAGGCTAAGAGTCCTCTTTTCATCTCATGGCCCAGGTAGAGTACGTTCTTTGAAAACCTTTTGCCGTCGTCTTTCGTCTTTCGTGCTTATTGTACTTGAATTTTGACTCTGGTACATTTATTTGTTCGAATATTAATGAGAAAGTGATTAAATTAGCTCTAACTCTAATAACCTTACAGTGCAGTGCACTATATATTAAAGCGCGATATTAACCAGAATTTCATAAGAAATATAATACGAATCCATATCCATCCACTTGTTTAAGGTAGGGAACAATAGTTAGAGGACTTATTTAAATGGTGAATGGTAGATATGTGTTGGATGCCTTCAGGGATTCCGCTTCTAGATTCACGATTGTACTTACAGCTTCAATTCTTTACATTTACTCATAAATTTTGCCCTATTTGTTTTACCTTCGTTGTCATTGCCTCGCAAAAATATCAAAAGCATGAGCATATTAAGGCTTTTGACTTTTGGCTTAAAGCTCTGGGAGAAACGACAGCACCTGAGAACATCTTGTTTTTCCATTTAGTTTAACCGTCCTGGTATACTTCCATGGGGAACTGAGGGCTGATAAAATATGGCATATATTTGTATCTGATTACATTAGCCCACTACGTATGGCTACGTACATATACACGAATAGAAGGCGTATGTAAAACATGCCGATGTACTTCTGCTTAAATCGTTGTTTGTAAGTAAGTAAGTAAGTACCTCGGTGTATCGCTACTTTGCATCTTTCCCAGAATTCCGTAATTCAGCACTTGGTGTTTTCTTTGTCTCTGTATCGACAGTCTAATAAAATCTAAACTAACATGTTGTATTGCAGCTACTCCAACAGCAGCAGCAACAACAACAACATATTTTTTCATATATTATATTGTATTATCTTATAGAGAAAGTAAAACCCGGATGATATATGTATGTATGTGTAATAAGCATGTACATATGCATGTGTTTCCGATGTACCTTACTGCGCGGGTTGGCATGTTGTGTACTTTCAATTGGTAATGCACAGCTGCTATACATACACATATTTATGTATAGCATATGCATAAAAACACACCAGCCTAGAGAACAGAGAGTCACCATGTTTTCTTTTCTCGGTAAATTTTCCAACGGCTCCAAATGGAACAAGTTGTACTTGTACAATCTACGTGGCTTTGGCTTGGCTTTACATGTTGATGTATGTACAATGTACATACCTACATACACTGGCGGCTGAACGGGTTGAATGGAAGGTAAAAGGTAGGGTAAAGTAAACGCAAAGCAAGGGAAACCAACACCCGGCCCAGTACATATTCGTATCGTACGATGTAGTACTCTCAAGTAGTTTAGTGTAGTTATATTGTAGGTTGTACAGCGGGTTCACTCCCTCATGTTTTCCCGAGCGAGCAAAAGAACGAGCGGTTCTCTCTATGAGTGTGACGAGTGAGCTCTTTCGGGGTTATACCGATATGAGTACCTACCACACGTATATACATACTACATACACTTGTGAAGTACGGATATAGCACACGTTCATACGGTACAGTGGCAGTTGTAAGTAGTTGTAACTGTATTTGGGGGTTACGCTGTACTCTAAAGAGCAAAACAGTCTGGTCTGACTCACCTCAGTCAGTCAGTCAGTCTGTTGGTTGTTGAGGCAGAGAGCCGTCAGCTAGCCTGACAGTCCAGTGAACAGTGAATGGGTTCTTCTTTATATATTGTGTATATCTATATACATATCTGTGTATTCTTTTTTCCAGCTTGCTCCTCCACACTTGATTCACTTCACGTTCTCATACACAATACACTAATTCACTACAATTCCACGGACTAAAATACTGATACATAAAACGCACAACGTGGAACAAGGAGATAATAGATAATCAAAGGCATTCTTTTACTGACTCAAATGTAATGTTTCTCTTTAACCCACATTCATGGGGAGAGAGCAGGAAGGAAATCGAGAGCAAGTCTCACTCGATGCAGCTCGCTTTGCCCCGATCCAAACCAAATCCAAAACCAACAAAAGTATCAGTTATTTGCGGTGCCTTAACATCATCAAGTTTTGCAAGTAGGCTCGAGCGGCTGTGGATATAGAATACAAATATATTGGATGTCTGTGGAAAAACGAGCAGAGAATGAATGAGAAGGATAACCGCCACAGTGCTTCTTGTCCGTTTCCGATTGCAAGTTTGTGATTGCTCTGGCGTCTTACAGAAAAATCGGAGAAATAAATAGATTTCTGGTTGCCATCTGAAGTAGAAAAGGCAAGAAAAACGTTCTGCTAATGCAATGAAATTGAATGTAATACATACATTGGAAAAGAATTGAATTGAGCTGGATTCAATTGAGCGGAACATTCACTGGCAATTAGTATGAATAGAGTTACCTGGACTAGTAAATCAAATATCAAATGGAGTCAAGCTTCGCAGAGTTGTGGGGTAAAATATTAGTGAGCAGTGAGCAAAAAATATGAAAATAGGCTTACAGTTTGGTGAAAGTTAAAATAAGTGCTGTGATGTTCGTAGTTTTTGTGCTGCAGCGCGAATAAAAAATGTGCAATAATGTTGCTCGCGTCATGCGATTGTATTAATGTGTAAATTGTTTTATAACGCGTCAAATCTAAAAGAAGAGATGTGTCTTCGACATGAGGAGTGAAGCTTTACTCAAGTGTTTATTACTTGGATACAACTGAATTCTGAAAGGCAAACTTTTCAAAACAGAATCCATGTCAACACCAGCCATTGTACACCATCAACAATATTTATTTATTGTGGAAGTAAAAAAAACAAAAATTCTAAAGTGCTTGGTTTACCATTTTGTGTTCATTTTTCCTCGTTAAGATTAGAACTGTTTTCCATAGTGTTTAGGAGAAATTTTAATTCTATTTAAACTTTGCAATCGGATAGCAAGGAAAAGTGATTTTTATTTAAAATAAGCGAGCTTTCATTGACTATTTGTTAACCATCGTCAGGCTAAAAAAAGGAAAAAATATACGTAAAGTTTAAATTAAAACTTCAATCTCAGTGTTGGTTGAAAATATCAATTGTCTTTTGTGGTTGTTGCTGTAAAGGTAAAGTATTGTTGTACAAGTTTAGATAGACGTCGGGAGACCATATTCTGTTTTGTTTCTGTTCAACTGTGAGTGAAATCTGATTCAGTTGAATTAGGCCACACTAAGCAGTGTTTAAATTGTTGGAAATTGCTTGATAGCAATTGTAGTGATAAGTTATCAAGAAATAAAGCATTCAAGATTTCTACAGTAAGAAAAATCAGAGAGTGTTTCAATTTTCATAATGCGATGTGTTAAGAACAGGATCTGACCCTAAATGGAACTGTAATTTATTTAAAAATGTGATGATGCATAAAACCAAGCCTACCTATTCTGTAAATAGTTCCCAATCTAAAAAGATTGTGAGGACATATATGCAGGAGAAAATGCTGTAAACAGAAGAATAACAACGAGTTGATAAATATTTCGTCAATGTAATTGGATAATGTGGTTGGTTCCTCGTCACTGCCCTTGCCTCTTACAGTCAGTCCATTTTAAATGGTTAACTTGGCAGATCACGTGACCTATCTTAAAATTACCTTCGTAAGTCAATATTGTCCTCATCTTACATCCAACTAACAGAGTGAAGCAACCCAACTAACCTGACTGACTAAACAATTTTCAACAATACTAGTGTTTATCTATTTACTAATTCTAGTTCAATAATTCCAGTGTTCACATCCATAAGAAACGTTACTTCTTTGTGTGTTTTAGAAATTCTCTTTAAAATTATTACAAAGAAAATAAGCTCAGGCCCCTTAACATGATCCCCATAAAATCCTGTTGTTTGTTTGCAAGAGATTTTGCGTTGCCTCTAAATATCCATAAACATGTTAGCTTTACAAGGGTTTATAAACAATGGTTCACCCTAGCCGTAAAACTCATCGAATCTTAATCTGCAACGTTTTTTCATAGAATTACTCTAAATCCTCCTGAAATCTCGTACATATTTCCTTAGCCATATAAAATTTTCATTGGTGAAAATACAATGTTTCCATCACATCGATCGTAAAGTTCATATCATATTAGACATCTTCCTCTTTATGTATTTAATAAGATTACCTGTCTATCTACTGTAACAAAAGAAAGGCAATGAATTTGATCAGAACATAATCTTTGGAGTCTCCCTCCTAGTTACAAGTCGAAAATCAATAGTGAAAAGAGACACAGCAAAAGAGGATAAAGGAACGGCAACGGAAAGATTTTTATGTTTTTTGAATGACTTGGTTCGCTTTGGAAGTTAAAAATGAAGGAAGAGCAACAGAAGAAACAGCAGAAATCCAAGTATTGTCCTATGGCTATAGAAAGAGAAAACGAGATCGAAGAACAAACCGTAAAACAGGAGAAAAGAGAGGAAGAAGCTGGACATTTTCAAGTCCCCTTGTCTTCTCCCTCTTAGCTTCCACAACGTCCTGTCACAGCGACGTTCTTTCCCATGCCATGTGTACGTATTCCCAGAGCTAAAGCTAAAAAAGTAAACGAACCAGTACCAAGAACAAATTTACAAGTTTAAATTCAAAAATTCAAAGTCAAATGTGTGAGTAAAAAAATATACGAATACAAATAGAACTGCAGCAAAAAAAACATCCGTTCGCTCCACATACATGTTTTAAAAGGCCCATGGTGATCTGAGCCAGACTCAAAGCAAAGCAAAAAAAGCTGAAGCTAAAGGACAAGATAAGCAGATCACATCGCATCTTGCATAAGAAATGTATGTTGGATGTATGTATGTGCGAGAACAAGCGTATTCCTTGTACATAAGTTGTCTTCACATGTGTGTAACATTATGTGTATTTGTAAATTTTACATCCAAATCCAAAGGGTAAGAAGGATTGAGGATCAGAATTGCCGGAAAGGAAGAAGAAGATGTTCATAAAAATGTTGTCGACGGCGGCTCGTCTCCGTCTTCTCAACGTACAAAGTCTCTTAAAAAACTACAACTTTACTCCCTTCTTCATTTGGTTCTGGGAATTTCACCTCCATTTTGCCTCGTCGTACTTACCACTCCAACCTACCTACATGAATAAATAAATAAATGTGAAGCCACTCTCGCTTTTTTATACTCCTGTCGTCGTCCTCGTCCTCTCGTCTCTTTTTTGACTGTCCTCAATCCAATCGCATTTTCCTGAATCTCGATTCACCGTTTGGCTGTCCGATTCCGCGTTGTTATCATGGTTGGCCTCTCTAATGGAAAAAGAGAGGAAATGAGATAAAACTGGCTCTTCGAATAGTTGAGAGACTTTGGTTTCGACCGTTAGAATTGGAACTTCTTTGCGGTGTAACAAAATTGATCCAACAAAGAAAATAAAGCCCAATTAAGAAACTTCTGATCATAAAAGAATAGCGAGATTTATCAATGCGCAAGAGCGCATCATAAGGATACAAGTAAATATATAAATACAAATAAAAAATCCACAAAATGTTCACGAATTACCATTTCGGTCTTCTCAGATCCTCGTTGCCGGCTATGAGCATTGCGGCTGGCCGGGATAAAAAACTCATCAATTTGACGGCACAAGACTCATCGGGCCATGGAAAAAGGTTAAACAACTATAAAACACGTCACTTTTATACTCAAAAACAGCACTAAAAACGATGCACAATAAATGGTGGCACATTTTAGTTTTAGATGAAATACAAATAATGAAACCGGAAAAGTTGGATAAATAAATATGTAGGTGTAGATTATCTTTTGCAAAAAGTATACTCTCAAGCCAGAAATAAATGAGCCCTCAAAGGTTTCCCACAACAGATTCGAAAACATGCGAATACATACCAAATTTCAAACCTCTCAGGGCTCATTTATTTTTGGTTTGATAATATGTACAATGTACAATCAACTGCGCAAAAATGGATGTGTGCAAAATACAATGAAGAATTCAGACGTATTGTGTAGGTATAGCTGTAATCGTAGAAGCACTGCAGTGGAATTTGGAATTTCGTAAAAAGTCAAGAATTTTATCAAGTTCTCTGCCAAATATCTTGAAGCAAATTTTTTCTAGTTAGTTTTATGCCATTCCTCCCTTATTTGCACATGTTTATCATTTATCGGTAGATATGGGGTTTTAATTGTTCATGCAACATAAAGTGATCCTCTCACTTTCCATTTCACACATTATATTCTTCGTGTTTAAACCTAATTTGACATTTTCATCATGTTTAAAACATACTAAAAAGACGAGACACCATTTTTTCCCATACGAGATCTTTGTTTTTATTTTAAGTATATTTGGTGCATGAGTAGTTGGAGTTTTTTTCAAGTCCAATGTTCTTTAAGCGTTTTAAAGCTACAAGAAAGCAACGCTCCATACAAAAAATTAGCAATGACGAAGGGGATTGCGGTATCTCCGAAAAAATTCTGTAGTTGTGGGGAAAACTGCCAAGAGGATAAAACTGACAACTGGTCTAATGAAACACTTCTCATATGCTCTGTACTTCCTTACAGATGGATATGTAGCAAAAATATAGGACCTAACGTACGTGCCGTTGCTTTTTTACTGCGTAATACTAATATTAAGTGAACATTTGAAGAAGAAAGAAGTTGGTTGTCACTAGCTAATTGTCTTTAATGAGCCAATTTAGTCTTCCTCTTCTTTCCCAAATGCCTTTACTACTGCCATTGTTTTCTTCTGCCTTTGCTTTTGCTTTGATGGGAAGGAAGAGACAAACTAAGTCAGAACGCTATATGTATACATAGTAGACAGACATTCACGTACAGCTACGTGTTGTACTTTCAAGAAACAAGTAAGAGGCTAAGACTATGGTCTAATTAAGATGAAACAATGAAAGGACTCGGGAGAAAAGCTACACGAAGAAAATGGGTGAACAAAAAAGCTACATGTAGAGTCGGTAAGGGATAAGTCAAATTGTTAATAAAAGCAAAAGAGCTCTTATCTTTTACCCATAAAGGAAGAATATTGTCTATACCTCTAGTTATGCTTAAACTATAAGCTATTAACTTATCTATTCCGTATTAAGCTACAGGGAAAAAAGGGACAAAACTAAAAAAACACGGATAATTTCGCACAATGTGTAACTAACTACTTATACAGATATAAGAAAAGTATGTCTGTATTTTATAAAGACGGAAGCTCCTTAAGTCAACTTTCGTGAGCAAAGCGCACTTGCAAATTTTTTATGTTCTCAAACCGTCAATTTGCATTCTTACTCCAAACTCTACTGGCTCAGAAACATGTAAAAGCTAAAATAAGTTAATTTTTACTTACATATATATTTGTAGCAAGAGGCGGGAAAATGTCATGATAATGCTGAATATGTAGACGAGTCTTCAAGCCCTACCGATGTAGTGGTGCAAATATAGTCAATGTTTAAAACAAGGCAAAAAAATGCAATATTTGAAATAGATTAACGTTTTTAAGAATTATGCATGTTGAGATTTCTTCTCGGCGAAAATTCCCATACAAAAGCACTTTTTTATTTCATGATTAAAAAGGAGACAATGATTTCGAGATTCGGGTACAAAATTGATTAAATACATTGAAAAAGATCTTGTGAGTTTCGTTTAAATTTTTAGAGAAAGAAATTATAAAATGAAAAACAAAAATCCATATCCTTGTATGTAGGTTGTAGGTACTAAGTTTATACGGAATTTTTTACCCATACCATGGGTAAAAGGGCGACCAGGAAAGGAATACCAGGGCGAGGTTAGTTGTTCGTAATGGCGACCACACTTTTGAAAATTGTATCATAAAGGTATAAAAAGAGTAAGAATTACATCATACCAAGTCGTTGAGAATCATGTAATATCATTGCATCGTCTTTTAGTTACATACACACAGTGCATTGCATGTCTTGTTCCATTTATCGCATGCTCGCGGAGTAGAATAATGCATGAATTCTATTATGAAGGAGTATGAGTAAGAACAAAAAAGCACAAAGAAAATACCGTATAATATGCTCTGGTATTCCGGAAATAACCGTAGCACGTTTTAGTACGAGTAAGATACTGGGAATGGAGAGGCACGGGGCTAAAAGTAGAAAGAAATTTCGTCTTAATTGCTCTTTTTCTAGACCTTCTTCACACAGATATGGATATGTAGATCTATCCGACAATACTTACTATAATCTAATGAGTCTGCGTTCTTAGTTGAGAATTTTCAATAGCACAAAGTATGATTATCTTGAGGTTGGTATACTAATGCAACAAAGATGCAGCAGTAGGTAAAAAGAAACAGATTATGACAAGTTTTGCAGGGGCGTGAAAACCTAGGTGCATGCACTTATGTACATATATGTATTCGTTAAAAAACATTATTTTCCATATTCCATATTCCCCTAAGACGAAATAAAACGTTCTAAATACCCATATATACTTTATACTCAGTTAAATATTGTAATGGATTTTCATTTTCGTAAAAAGAACTCCAATTTTCGTTAACAAAGCTCCATTTCCTTAGAAGTAACCATAAAATTTATTTAAAATTCAGCAAACTGCCCATTTTGTAGTTTAATTTCTAACTTACACTTGTTAGTATAAATACCGATCAATAATATATAATAATATGCTTTTTAGAATCTATAGAAAACAAAGTAATTGTTTTAGGCCTAAATTTTAAGTCGAGATTTTTTTAAAATTAACAATTGATATGGTTGCAGGGGTATCTTGGTATCTTACAGAGCAAACATACGTAAAGTAAATGACATTCCACATTCAAAAGTTTCTTTACCAGTATTTTGCTTTTCCACAATTGAAACTTGAACTTAGCCAAACCGTGAGCATAGATAAAATAAAGTGATAATATATCATCTATTGTGATACAGAGATCTCGCCTAGCAAGAGAAATAGGGAGAAGTTGAGTTCACGGAACATTTGATGGAAGAACAAATAAACAGTAAGCAATATGAAGCAGGTATTAGATATATCATCATGGGTAAGTAATAGATATATCTGTGTAACTTTTGTACCTACTTGCTTCCATATGTCCAACTTCTACAAACCACGATATGTGTGTGCAGATGCAGATAAATATCTAAGTAGCTCTTCAGTAGCTAGAGAAAGAGATTTTACCAGCTTGCCATTTTCCCTACTCAAAAGTGCAAAAGTGGTAAAACAGTTAAAAAGGGGAAATTCCGACTTTGAGTCAATGTTAAAAAACCACAGATGTGGAGTCGTCAAACGGCTGAAAGTTTTTCTACAAATAACAAAATTCCATTCCCTATTCTCTCCATATTTTGTATTCTAATGGGTATATAGCCAGAAAAATATTTTTCAGATGCTGAAACATTATATCTTATGCACACGCTTACTTTCCTCACTATAGTCTTTACTGCAAAGTTTCCTGCTAAAAATTAAAAGTTCGGGAATTGAACTATACAGCAAAAATATTTACCATGCTAGTTTGAGTTTTGGGATTTGGAATGAGCTGTGAATTGCAAAGCGATGAATATTAATGGAGCTTGAAGTCAAGTTAAGGGGCCAAAAACTCGGGAATTCCTCTTGTTTTTATCCTAATTTCTTCGTCCGTTTCATAGAATCACATCAATATCAATATTTAGCCTATAAAAATATTTTTATGCATATCTCCATTTACACACAACCGAGAAATAAATAGGAGAAAAAGACGCGTGGTAAACTGAATACGAAGCAAAACGAAATGGGTAAAGGTTTATCAAAATTTCAAAAAAGATACAAAATCCCTATCAGCCGTAGACACGTGTTTCGTCCTTTTGGGACTCATCAGTACGGCGCAAAGAGAAATAAATAGTATCATGTGTACATTGTAAATTTGTTTGTATCGTAAATATATGCATAGTTATGTATACACATGGAGTTTTATTGCATACCAGTGAAAAATGTTATGTTGGAACTACTGCATGCCCTTTTTTCACTCGTTTATACAGCACTAGTTCAATGGTGCTGAATTTGTATGCCTTTTTTGAAGATTTTCACTTTTGAAGCTGACCTCAAATAGAATGTCCGCTGCAATAACTGAGCAAAACAGAAATTTCTTCTATTTTCATATTCAATTGGCCTATATTCTTTACAATCGTAATGTATAAAACATGGTTCATAATACAAAAACAAGAGACATTTTAGGTGTAACATGTTATAACTAGCCTGATCATTAAAAATAGATATAATAACACATTAATATGTAATATCTATTTGGCGAAAAGCTTAAAAAAAAATAAAAGTAAAAAATATTTAGCACCAACAATGGCCAACGAGATGCTTACAATG
>JAQIVE010000239.1:0-44711 GCA_034698285.1 Sminthurinus bimaculatus | reverse complement strand
ATATGCGTTTTCTATTCCGCTTACGAGATCCTTGACGTCAAAGTCGGCAATCGCTCTTCGTTAACACGACTCATATAGGCTAGGGAATATTGCAAGCTGTGTAGGTGTGTAGGGTAGCTTTAGTTTTTTGCAAACACCTGTGTATTTTTCCATTGTATCTTATACAAAAAGTCTTCACCAGTTTAAAATGTACCAAATCCAAATACATAACACGTAACCTTTTATTGCTCGTGGGATGATAGTGACACTGAGTGAAATACTTAATTTGCCTATAGTTTTTTCAGCAATTTTAGTGAAGTTTGAAGTATGGATCATAATAATATTGTCACTCTGAAGCTTTTTTCAATGAGGAATGGGTTAGTTTCGTACGGCCAGATAATTGACTTTCTAGCAGTTATTTTAAATTATTTAGGACTTTTGGTTTTGTTATAAATCAAATTATATGATTTATGATTTATAATATCAATGTATGTATTTGTATGTTCTGTTTCATATTTCGGTGAACTGATACCGTCTGAAGCCTGAAGCTAATAAAATTTGTCACTCTGTACCTTTTGTTTTCTTTGCTATAGAGCAGTACTTATTCAGTTGAATGTAGGTGAAAATGTAAAATGTTTAACCCTAATGGGCAAGTCCTCCCTAAAATGAAATATACATAGCTCCCAGCTCAGTCGTATATAATATAATATATTCACAAGGAAAACAAACAACATCGCAATAAATTTAATGAAGATATATGAACAAATGGAGGCGTGATGATGAGTGTGGGGGTAAAATAACGTTGTTTCGACTCATATTGAAAGGGTCGTCGACTCATAGTAACATTTGTAGCATGTTTGTATCATTTCATATTTCACAGGTGATTTAACTAAAAATATACAATTCTTTCTTATATATATTTCAGGGTTCCGACGAATTGAGAGTCGAGCATTAGTTGCCGCAATTTGTCGCGATAACCCATCAGCGCAATGGACTTTGAAATGTAACCATCGTCATTCAAAGAACGTCTAAAAATGTCATCTTTAACTCGAAACCCCCTATAAACCTTTGTAAAATATTACATAGACATGAAGTAATGATGATCCTATACATCTCAGTGACAGTAAAATATTTAATGTGCTAAAATACGAAACATTTTTTGTTTCATAATACGTATACAAATTGTTGTTTCTTTGTACGTACACAAATTGTTATTTCTTTGTATGTGCGTATAAAAGTTGTTGTTGTTAATATTTTTTAATTACTTTTTTTAAAACAATTATAATTATAATCATTTTTAATATTATTTTGCGTATGTTTTTAATATGTAAACTCGCGTTTGTTTAAACTACAATTCCGTATTTCTGTACATATATATATATATATAGCGTCATTTACGCTGTATGTAAATATTGCTACAAGTTACATTTTTATAATTTGTACTGTAGCATATTGAATTGAAAATATTTCTGTATACAAAAACAACGATCGCTGTTATAAGTATTTAAAATGTGTTTATAGAATTTGTCTGATAAAACTGGTAAGTAGCATACAAACGTTTACTGTTTAATACAAATCGAATCAAAGTACTTATGATGATAATTTTGATAATTTACATAGTGATAGTGTGCGTACTCACACCGATTTTTTGTCCGTGTTATACTATTTTGAACTATTAAAATTAAAATTATCATTAGCATTTTCTTTCCATAGTTATTAACGATTCATTACTTCTGAATTTATTTTATTTCTTACATAAGTAAGTCAAAAAAATTAATACACTGCAACTGTAACTTTAACAAGTAATGAAAATGATTCCATATAAATGATTAAAATCACTGATGGATATTTCGTCATTATGGAAATGGTACAAGTATTTGTGCATGGCTAAATACAGACGCAACACACATTGTAGTACCTACATACCTGGAATGATCGAATCTTAGTATGCGGTGTATTTTAAAATGAAGTAGCGAATGTTTTTAATTTTAGTACTTAAATCGTATTTAAAGTATATAACTTCATTATTTACAATTATTATACACGGAAATCTTAAATTTAATGGAAATTCATCGGCCATTTTGTTTTATATAATTTCTCTGATCATGTTTATAAGTTGAGAAAACGATATTATTATAAGTTTGGCCATTCGTAACACAAATTTTAGACCCCATAAGGTAAATGTGTGTGTGTGCCCATTCGCTTGACAAATGATGGAACATATTGGTCTATATACCTAAGTATGTAAAAGTATAATACATGCATGGAGAGGTTCTCCCTATACTACTTGTGACTTGCTAGATATATTCTCATGGTTCCAGTTAGTTGAATCTCATTGTTTGCTCTTTTGAACTCCCTAAAGATTTAAGCTACAATGGAGTAGTGTGGTCAAGCCCCCATTCAATCCAGTTGGCCATTATAAATTTAAGTGGGTGTGTGTGTGTGTGTGTGTGTGGACGATGTCCAGTGTGTATTCGTACAAACACAAAAGTATCATTTCAAATGTGTATTCAATGGTCTGGTCACTCTAAGGAATTGACGAACAAATTTGGTTCATTCAAGCATAACATTTCTTTCTCACCTCTTTGCGTGCGGGCATATGTGACACTACAGAAAAGTCATGCAAGCGTTTATACTTTATAGACTTTTATACTTTACGAGCTACAAAGTAGACATACTGATTTCCATAAATTCATAAATTCACACTCAATAACAATAATTTCATGTAAATTCCCCCAAGTTGTCACTCAATCCACAATTCATAGGAAATAGGAATATGTATGCACACGAAATGACGCGAAATGCATATGCCTGTCTCCTAAGTCGAAAATCAATCAGTTCGTATCTATGATAACCATTCGTGATGCATATACAATATTAAACAATATACGCGGTGTAAGCACATGTACGCCTAAAATTGGAAAAACGTGCATCTTTTTAAGTACATACCCTAGTTGAACACATCCATGCAAAAATGAACGTGCAGTCTGTAGCCAATTCATATCTTACTCATTTTGTATTTTATCAGTATACGAACTGTGTTGTGATATAAAAATGAATTAACTTTCTCCGCACACAAAATGAACATCTTTGTTAAGATCAGAAGTAGGTCACAAGTGTTATGTAAAAAAACCTGAGAGGTTTAAACTTTTACCTTTCTTGCTTATTGATTGTAGTTTCTGGTGTGGGTGAATAGCCGGCAAAATGGAAATTCGGGTAGGCAGTAGGCAGGTTCCGGGTTTCTGTCTCGCTCTCTTTTCTCCAATGACTACGAAAAATGTCTCAAGTCTCAACATAACATAACTTTGGATTTAGTATAAAAAGCACTTTGTTCATACACAATGGGGAAAGGAAGACAAGTAAATGCAATAAAACTTTTTCTTCTCACCTTACATACACCACCGCAATTTATGCTTTCTTTCACACTCTCTTTGTATCAGTGGGCATCCTTCCGCGTGTACGTATGCAAAAAGTAATATGTGCGCTGTGTGTGCAAGAAAAGTATGATGCATTCAGTATCAGTATATGGTATATGTACATAAAACATGTTCAGACTACTGAAGACCTAGAGACACAGTGAGGAAATTATTATTAAAGCTATCGGATGTAAATGTATGTAGATAGAAGAAGGTATGCATGCCGGTGAAAAAAGTTGGGTATTTTTCTCCAAAGTGTTTATGTGTAAATGATACTTATATACATACGCATACGTATAGAGTCCCAGCCTCTGATCAAAACCTGACAGAAATATTATACAAAGGGAAAGTATTCGCATCATTTCCCCCCTTTATTTTTTACTTGAACGCATGTCTCCATCGCGACACTGTAGACTGTGTGTCTGCACCAAGGTGATTCCATCAGGACAATTTTTTACTTTTATGCATGTCTATAGGTATCTGTACATTAGGCATGTTTTATGTTCATTTCAGGAATGAAAAAATAAAACTGAAAAGGCTTAAACTTTGTAAGTACATACGTGTATCTTTGTATATTCCTGGAATTTTTTAAGGCAACTCTTTACATATTTACTGCCAAGTGTATATGTCACGTGTACACTGTCTATTATATTTGCTCTGCGCGAAATTCTGAAGACCTGGTGTTGTCAAGGAGTTTTTCAGACACAAAATTCACTAGATTTCGAAGCAGCATACTATAGTTATACTTTATAGTTACATGTGTGTGTGTGTGTCTATCTTTAACTGGATAGAAAAAACACTTTTGTTTTTCTTAAAAAATAAATAATAACAAAAAAACGAGTACATAAAACATAAACAAAGCAACATAAAGAAAACTAGATCTATAATGCAATTATTGTTATTTCAGGAACACTTCCTTGTTTTTTGTTAATTATTAATTTTCAGTACACCTGTGGTCTAGTCCTACGACGGAAAATGAAGAAATTAGAGCGTCTCACTAAATGTGTCACGCAGTACATTGCATGTGTATGCATATGTAATATGTATGTTATGTATAAGCGCAGGATGTAAACAAGGAAAACAATAGGCGAAAAATATATAGACATTTGTCCTTTGTATCCACTCTCTCATCTCCTCGACGTTTCCCACTATTTAGATGCGTGCACATATTTATTTACAATATTTAGGGTAGGAAAAGGAAGAGTAAAACATAAATGGTGAATATAATATGAATTCAATTTAATGATGATACGTATCATATACAATTTACCGTATAAAAGGTAATTTTTCATTCAATCGATATGAGACCATCATTAACATTTATTTTCTTTGACTAGTCACTGCACACTTTGCCCTACTTCCCTTTGTGTCCAAACCTTGTTACATAAGTTTCATTTCATCTTGGCAATATGTTTTGTTGCGAGTTGTAAACCAGTGCAGTGTCTGAAAACCTACGCTATAATAATAATATGCAAGGCTGGTTTTGCGTTAATTTTAAACCCGATAAACATTAATGAATTATTTTGTTCTTAAATAGGCGGAGCAAAATAATAAACATGTATTGAGCTATAAAAAGAGGGGGAAGTGAAAAAGGAAGTTTGAAACGCGGAAGTGAAACGGTAACGCACAAGCTTTCTATAGATGCTTAGAGAGATTTGTCTTTAAGTGATTGAGATTAGGTTGAACGGTATTGATTTGGTATGTTTTGTTTGTAACCATTTAATGTCTGTCTATACATAAGTACACTTGCACTAATACTAATGCCAACACCAACATGACCTGGACACGGAAGGAGTTCGATGTGGTGTAACAAAGTTATCATCATCATCATGCAGGCTTTTCCACGAATAGAGCTTTCTTGTTGTTGTTACTATTTCAGTGTAACGACGTCAGGCGAGGACCGGGAGAAAATAACTAAGCGAGAGTGAAAGTGAGAGTGAAGAGCGCTCAAGAGTGTGGGAGATAATAAACTTAAATAAAAATGTGTACCAAAGAGTACCAGGCGGGCAGCAGGCGGAAGATCAACAGGGAGCAGGAACAAAGGAGCAAACTGAATCTTATATCAATTTATATACAATGGTATGTATATTGTGTATTTCAATGTATAGAGTGCATGTAATACTCATACAGTACATACATACACCATGTACTATGAATACAAGAAATACATATCATAAGAATAGATACATCAAGTTCCGCTTTTTATTCATTCATCCTCCTCTTCGATCAACTTTCAATTCCCAATCAAGTGTGATGCTGGACCAGGCAAACCAGTGCCTACTTAAATAAACACACCAAGCGTTTATGTATATATATATAACTTTGTCACACACAGATTCACACTCTCGCTCTCGTTCAATTTCGATCCAAGCTCACCACGTACATTATTTATTTAAACACACGCCGACATCATCTTAAATCTTGATCAGCCGCGTCCACTCGAATCAATCACCATCCCAAGGCGATCCCCGAGAATTCATCATCATCGTCATTGGCATCAACAAATGATATTGGAAATCTATATATAGGTATAGATTACACACACACACACATACACTATCTCTCATTTACATATAATGCTCTTACATGTCATAATACAATGCTCTTACATTTTACGCTTTCACATGTGTCTACACTATACAGTAAAAAAGACAACACTTTTAGATTTTTCTAAATAATTTTGAGCTATAGGACGGAAAGTTTCTGGTCAAGCCAACAAAAAAAAATTAAAACGAGGTAAAATTACTAAACGCTAAAGAAGCAGGATAATAAAGAAGGTTAAATTATAATATACATTATGCATATCAGTACATGACTAGGTGGTGCTGGCAAAATAGGTGGGTTTTTACATAAGGGACGACTAACTAATAATGGTAAAACGGTTATGATTGATATAATAGAACCACCAACCTGAGAAAGCGCATCAGAGTTGGAACTGGAACGGGATAAAATGACACTGTGCCTTTGTACTTGTTCTCAGTTACACTTTACTCCCACGATCATCGGGAAAATAATAACACAACAAGTTATCCTTTCTCCACATTATAATGTCGTGTATGTACATATTATTGAGACTGGTGAGAAAAGGGAATAGAAAAGAATCGACCGAATGAATGAATGGATGAATGAATGAACGAGTGACTGAAAGAGTGAGTGAATGGATGAAAGGAGAAGATAACTGTATTGGGAGTAGTTAAATACACACACATGTACATATAAATTGAGGGTGTTTTTGTCCATGGGCAATAATATATGATTTGCATGCATGCACGAAGAGGAAGAGAGGCAGACAGACAAAGTTGCTGGAAAATTCATAATATGTATGCCTCTGCTCTCTGCTTATTAAGGAAGGTACATATCTATATGTATTATGTATGTATTATGGTATGGTCCGCATCATGGGTAGCGATTATGATAAGGAGATCATTCTGTTTGACTGTCTGCTGCTTATGCCTTGCCTGTTGTACGTATATAATATATACTGTGTGTATACATTATGCATATGCACGCGTACCCTTATTGGACCCTTATATACAAGGGGGTATGTATGCGCTACAGCACATACATGGTAACAGTACACACTGTGAATGTAGACTGAAGGGGGAGGTTGATGGATTTGATGGTAGATATAATAAGCCGGGAGTCACATACATATAATATGTGCATGGGAAAAGTCGTCCTTCTTCGTTTCCACACTTTCCACGCGACATACACACGCGTTTCAGACTTTTTTCTCCCTCAACAAGAGTTCAAGAGTCCGTCCTTGTATGTCCGTAATGCATTTCACGCAGTATGTACGCATGTTATGTTGGTACCGCAGAGGATGATGATGTTCATAAATGTATACATACATTTTTATTGTGCCATTTAATTCCTCCTTGTCTTGTTTTTTCAATCAATCCTCCGTTTTAACTCCAACTTTATCAATCCATCTATACACATATGCACACATCATGTGTATTTATTGTGTATGATACAAATACAATATACAATATTGAATGTATGTATAAAATAATACGTATTTTATTATATTATGTACAGACACGTGTTTGAAAACGTATCGTCTGGAGAAACTTTACGTTTTTTAGTACTTAACTTATCTAGAATTAGAGAGCATATATATATATACGTTAATATGTATCTAGTTAAAAATGATATTATGATGAAGAAAGGGAACATTTTTATAACAAAAAGATACTCATCAATCAAAATTAATACGCCGCCGAATTTCATACTTATGCTCAGAAATAATTGTAACAGTTACTGCGTATAAATATACACAATACATAATTTCGTAATACATGGGAAATGCTCTCCTTTACCATATTAAGCATTATGCTGGGTATTTATATTGAACATTGGTGATAACACGTATAGACTATACTAATTTTGCTTTTTCATGCAGTGCTTTCTCTTCTTTCCTTCTAAACACTTAAGAGATAGTCTCATATTACCCTTTTGGTGAGATTAAATAATATGCTTTTAAATAAATGAATGCGATGGACATTTTGTGTGCATTAATTTGTAGTCGTTTGAAATAGATATTTTATATACTTCATCTTTTGTGTAGAGTTTTATTTTTTCATTGTTTTCATTGTATGTATACAATAGCACTTTTTATAGTAAGATTATAGTATATTATTGTATTGTGTCTTTTGTAACATAATTTTTTATTTATAACTTTTGAATTTTTCTTAAATTAAGCATACATCATATGTATATTAACTAAATATAAACTATGCGATCACTTGTATTATGTTTTTGTAAAAGTTACAGAGTTTTTGTAACCGTTTAAGTTTTTATATATACACACGAGGGAGGTTTTTTGCAAAACAAAAATGACTATTTTCAGTACGATATAAAACAATAATATTAAATGCTAGTTAAATACAATATAATATTGTGTAATAAATAAATTAAGTGCAAAATTTAACTTTTGCTCGTTATTTTAACATTAGCATGAATTGATGAGGTACTTTGCATAATAAAACAACTTTTATATGCACTAACACATCTCATGTCAATTTTACGAGTACTAAATAAAAAGTTACCCTATTTAATTAAAATGGGCCTGAACAAAATAAGATTTTATTGTTCCTATAGGTAGCTAGTAGTTATACAAAAGGCTATACTAGATAAACTAGGTTTTACAATTAATTGTTATCAATTATGGTTATTCCATAGTGTAAAAGGCTTCACTTAAAGGCTATAATATTTATTAAATATCGTTTATTATCATAGCTATCATCTATTGCTATTGCTAGATGCAAGTTAAGTATTACATGAACGTTACTCCTTTTCAAATGCATTCTCATGACTAGACCTTTAATGTATCAAAAATCAAAATATAAATAAATATGTTGTGTGTATTTACTCACGACGTGAGTCTCACGTTGTCACTTGCTAAAAGCGACATAAAATTAGTAATTCTCAGTTTTTGTCAAAGTTAGTTGCTTTAGAAAAAGAAAACTACTTTCTTACCATTGAGCACAAGTAATATTGTTGAATTGAGTTTTCTAAACACCTACTGAATTGTTAAACTTCCTAGAAGGTGGAAGTGAAAATTTTTACTTTTACTTTACCATGTTGTAATAAACGTGTGCTCCACATTTGACCTATCCGTGTGTCATGTATTGTGTAAACGAAAATTATTAGGGTCACCGTACTTTTATATCCTCCGCAAGTATTTAAGTGTATGTATGTACGTACACTGTACACAGGGATCTTGAAATAAATGTGGGCTGACGTTTGTGTGAATTTAGTTTTGTTGCTTGGTAAGTTTTAATAGCTTGGAAAAAGATGAGGGGAAATGAACAAAAAGAGTCTCCAGAGTCCACTTTTAAATCGAATTGACTCTTGGAGAAGTTTATTGTTGTTTCATTGGTTTTACTATTACACTCTATCATTATGTGCTATTGTCTATGTATTTATTATCCACTGTGTAAATATATCGAATAATAGAGATCTAACGTGTTTTTTTTTCTTTTTTCTCTGACACTATAATATGTATACACATGTCAACTTACGTTTTATATGATAGTATGATATGACGGTATAAAATATATAGTGTACTTATATGAATATGTATGTATGTATAATGTATATTGTATTATAATATGTACTTGAATTTGTATAGTATTGTTTTTAATAGGCAAGTTCCGCACCCCAAGGTCGATAAGGTTTTCCACTGGACGGTAAATAGCTAACTTGATGTTGGGACATTCCATATGGACTGGGATTGTGTTGAGATGAAGGCACCAAAGACCCCGGGTGCGTATGAGAATTGTTATTATTACTATTATTTTGATTCACTCCAGTCATTGGGAAAATACCCGCACGGTTCTGATGGTGGTGCTGGTGGTGGTGATGTTGCTGAGCCATGCCATGACCTCCTTGATTTAAATCAGTGGGCATATTAGGACTCGTCGTGTGATGATTCCCAGTACTTAAATAATTCTGATTGGACGAGGGAGACGTGGCTTCCATAAGGGATGCATGTTGAACGGGCTGTATAGGAGCTGGCGCAGCTAGACCACCTTTAATATTATAGAAAAAAAAGAACAAAAAATAAATATATTAAGTACGTCTTTCATCATGCTGTAAATACATATTTTTTATTTTGGTGTGTATATTTCAGTTCCCACGAATAATATGGAATAAAACAAGGAACCGACTTTTTTTACTGGACTGATGAAAGATACTGTTCACTCATATTATACAAACAACTTTAGGTAAAGTTTCATCTCCATTTTTTATCTTTTGTATTTATATCATGTATATCATGATATATAGTTACATATTGTAATACTTTTCAAAATGAGAATGTGTGTGTTAATTACCTGTATTTGCGGGGTTGGTGAGGTGATGTGAGGGTGGTGGGATCGGATAGGAATGGTTTGGTGTGAGAGGGTTGAGACCCCATGAGGAGGCTGAAGCTTGTTTGTTGGCCAATTCCCGCTGAGCGGCAAAACACTGAAGATGAGACATTAAGCGTAGTCTTAGCGGTTCTTGAATATCCATCCCTTCTATTGTCACCAAATATCGGGCAACTTCAGCCGCACACTCTCTAAAGCCGATTGAATGGTAGTCCAATGCCCACTTTTGAGAATCATAAGCTAATGAATCCAGTCCTATTAAATAATACAAAAAATTAGTTCATTAATTACATTTTGTTATGGGAGCGTAACGTATAATGTATAATGTATGCTGCAAAACATGGAATTTCTTAATCCACTTCCTATATTTTTACAATACATTTTTGAACACGTACAAGTTTAAAAAGAATGATCATTAGAATTCCAAATACACACAGTAACGGCAAGGAGATGGAGAAAAATCCGGATTCTTTGCATGCAAGTTCCGTGTATATGAATGCGAGAAAGCGCAGTGTGTACTACAAATTTTTAAATTACAGGAGGACAAAAAGGTTCACTATAATATAGTAGGAGATGGTAGTGGTTGTTGTGGAAATAATAATAATAATGATAGTAGCGATAATGATAATAAATTAAAAGGAGAAGGGAGAAATGATGATAGTACATGAGTCTGTGTACAAGTCCAAATTGATATGATGACTACTATTATGACGATGTTGACTGCGGGTATGAATCAGAAAATTGTAAATTTGTATTATTAACCATCTCTAACTCTCTTTCTCTCTCTCTGTCTATCTATATATTTCTCCCTTTCAACTTTCGACGCTTTGAGAAAAGCGGATAGTCGAAGGATAGATGAATGATGCTGATGTATTATAATGTACTAGTTCTACACTCACATGTAAAACAGTTTTTGAATTCTCGTGTCTGCATCCCATATTATGTATGTAGCCAGTCAGTGCAGTGTTACTGTTACTGTTACTGGTGTGTGTATACAAGAAAATAATTCCTCACCGAATATTCATTTCACCGTCATCGTCATCATATAATAATAATGATAATAATACTAGGTACTAAGAAATTGCTCAAATTAAGCTGCCTCTCTCGATTTGAAAAGCCGTCATTATAGGCAGATACTGATTCAAACCAAACCAGTATAGTGAGGCAAGAGAGAGAGAGAGAGAGGCAGAGAAAGAGGAAAGTGAACTTGGGTAAAAATCACAGCGGCTACTCCTTCTTTTTTCTTCCATATACACATTACACATATTCGATATTCCACTTCTTTCCTTCTTGAGTAGCAGCTTAATTTATGTCTAAGGTCGACTTTTCCAGCAACAACTGACCTCTGGACTCTTTCCTTCTCCAGTTTTATTAAAGATATGCATAATATATTATAATACATGCACATAAAGTATATTGTA
This sequence comes from Sminthurinus bimaculatus, assembly GCA_034698285.1. Classification (NCBI taxonomy): domain Eukaryota; kingdom Metazoa; phylum Arthropoda; class Collembola; order Symphypleona; family Katiannidae; genus Sminthurinus; species Sminthurinus bimaculatus. The sequence continues at coordinate 33,020 of JAQIVE010000239.1, read as the reverse complement.
AATTGTCCATATTTTGTATTTCATAAACGTGGGTATATTAAATACTGTAATTCCATTAAAAATCCCAAATTTCCCCAACAAATGGATTTATGGACTATTTAACGTTGAATATCCGTTGCTAACGCGAAAATCCTTTCAGTATTTCGTTTATATGTATAAACAGTATTCTTGTCTTCTTCTAGGTTCTAGGTAGATCCGTCTTGTCTTCACGCAGACAATGAAATGTGAACATCAAAATCAGAGGATTATTATTACCAAGATGATGATGCTGATCATTAAACGAGGAAAAACTAACTCAACAGCCAAAAGTCTAGTCCAGAGTCAGGTCACAACATTGAGCATCTAGTCTTGACTTTTTCTGCTACTTTACCCCTGTTACAAAGCCAAAGTGAAGAACCACATGTGTATGTATGATAAGTACGGAATATATATTACATATGTACAAAAAGGCAGTGTGGGACAGTCTAGAGTTGAGTAGGAAAGAATTTAAACAAGTCATGCTCTTTCTCTCTTCTTCTTGTTTTTCTTCTCCTACTTTTGCTAAACAGCCAAAGAAAAGTTCTTCCCCATATTACATAATATATTGTACAATGTTTGTGTGTATGTATTATGTATGTATATCTACTATGTCTACCTACTTGTGAATGTGTGGAGGAAAAACTTTGTTCAACTTTTTTCCTGCATTTTCCATACTTTTGTTTCTTCCTTCTTTTCTTCTTCTATGCTTCTATGGATACATAATAAAGGAAATCAACTACTTGTTCACTCACTTACTTTTGAGTTCTTTCCACGTTTATACTTCCGAATCCTGTACATATGCATATAAGAACCTGACTGACCTGTAGGTCTCCTTCTTCTTCATCTTCATCTTGTGCTCATGATTGGGTTAACTAATCTGCACATACATAGTAATAGTATCATACATATGTATATGAAATCTAGTTAATACATGAACGGCTAAAAGAAAAGGGAGACGAGAAGCAAGAGAGCGAGAGAGAGAAAACCCAAATCGTGCTCCATTCATACTCGTAGATGTTCAACAGTTTATGATTTAATGTGTAGTATGTAAAAGATACACACAAATACATAGAAGAGAGCGAGACTGGATCTCTCTCTCTCTCTTTCTGTTTTCCCCATTTTTCTACACATCTATTATTTTTCCTTCCTTCTCTTCTTGTTCTTTGGCTTCTTGACCAGTGAGTTGCTTTACTTTTCTGTGTTTTGAAGACGACGGGAGGAGGACTTCTTCGTTTCGTGTGTGTGTACTGTACTTTGTATACATTGCATATCCCCAATCCACATGCTTGTGTATACATCTTATGCACGTGAGAAAGGGTTACATAATACTGTACATAATGTAATGATGATCAGATGTAATAACCTGAAAGAATCCCTACGCTGTAGCAATAGCAATATAACATTGATACTCACATACGTACATATATGTATATTTATATTTACTCTCTTGAGACTTGTTTTTGAGTGTGAATTGTCTTGTTGCTGGCAGTCGGTGTGTGTGTGTGTGGATTGTTGCATTGTATGTATATATATTGTTGTCTCGTTGTTTTGTTGTGTGTGTATTAAGAGAGAGAAGAGAGAAAACGTGATTTTCTTGGTTTTACAGCCGCTCCTAAAATGAGGCTTTTGATCAATGCCTCCTTTTCCCCATATTATATTGTATTATGATTCAGACAGACTTGCGAGACTTGACTTTATTCTTTTTTTTACATGTATATCTTTAGTTGTATTAGCCCTTTTGATAATTGCTCTTATCTCATCATCATCTTTATCATCATCATCATCATTTCACTGGATTCTCAATTCTCTCAATCCCAATCTCCTTGTTTTACTTCTCGTCCCGGGCCACCACCACCACTACTTTTTATTCCTGCTGTGATCATCTTTATATGCACATTGTACAACTAATATTACTACCATCATCACTATGTATCTTATTACTCCTACTTTCCTATTGCCACAACAGTATTACTACTACTACTTACTACTATTTTTACTACTAGAAGAAGCAGTAGTAAAAATATAGTAAGTAGTCCTATATGTATGTAGTATGTAGTGTATATTTATAATGTATAAAATTTAATACATTTTTCGAGGACCAGTACTGTAGGGCGCCAGACATAATTTTCTAGTCGGCCACGGTCAAAGGTTATCCTCTTTATGTAATGTTTATAGGGTATAGGGCATATAATATGTATATAGATGGATACAATAGACGGATAGCAAAAGTTGAAGATGAACAAACGAAAGAAGGAACACCGCACAGTGAGAGATGAAACGGAGATTATTATTACAATTTCTTACCACCTCCGCCTATTCCATCCCTCTATCACAGAGGACCAAAAGAAGAAGAAGAAAACGAAAATAAGCTGCAACCACAGCTCTCTTTCTCTCCTCAGTGCTCAGTACGTATCTATACTTAATACATAATATTGTAATAAGTAACTGTATCTATACGAGAGAGTTGGAGGAGAAGGGGCAACTCTCGATAGCATTTATCGGGAGTTTCAAGGCGGTTTCGTTCCAACCTTTTACTCCGCAAACTTCACGACAACCTCTAATTTCATTCCAACTCACCTCATTTCTCACAACTGTCAAACACTTTCTATTTTCTACGTGGTGAACGAGTTTTTCATATAGAGGAATGGATTACTTTATGTATTTTTATTGTATAAATATTTGGTGGCTGTATTGTTTTTTTTGTTTCTCTCTTGCTTTCACGCCGTATAATATTTTTCCAATTTCCATCACTAGACAAAATTAGGTAGATGAGATTAGAAAATTTTTCGTTTCAGATTCGTACACGATGGAAAAAAAGAAAGGAAAATTACGATATTATTGGTAGGAATTTTAATTTCTCTCTCTCATCCAGATTCTACATAGACCATAGACCATAGATAGTAGATAGTATACGAAGGCATGAACATTTCTTACTTTCAGTGAAAACGATCATTTCTATGTATCTATAAGAATAATTCTGCTCTGTTTTTTTGCTGTCTTTAAAGAGGTGGGCTTTCGGTTAACAGAAGAGGAGGTAACTCAAGACAAAAGAAAAGGAGAGAAAGAAAAAACGAAAAACCCAATTAAGCAATTAGGATTTGTATGTACCTACTCTGTATATATATTTGAGGGAAAAGAGAATTAGTGAGAGAGAATATGGGAAATTAATTGCCAGAGTAAATGAAAGTGTAGGGCATATGTACAAACTGTGTACACAATGCAAAAAAGAGAAATATGTACACATACATACTACTTCTACACATCCGTTTTTTTGGGGCACTTTGAATGACTTTTGGTGTTGTTGTTTGTATTGCACCATGTATTGTATTGTAAAAAAAGAAAGGCGAAGGAGGGTCTTTTCATTTATATGTAATATTTTTTATCATTATTCACTATTTACCTTTGGAATGGAGCATCTTTAAATGATCGACGGTCATCTGGAGAATCTCCGCCTTTTCAAGTTTCGCAGAGCCCTGCTTCTCAAAGGCCGTCGGAACTAATCTTCTTAACTCTGTCAAACTGTTATTAATTCGATCTCGTCTCCTCTTCTCGATGATGCCTCGTCGTTTCTTTCGACTCACGTGATGACCACAGTTTTCCGAACCCGGCGGCGTCATACAGCTGCAATTTATCATCATAACAATAATTAACAATATAATAAGTCATTAACTCTCGCTGTATTTCAATTTCAATAATAAGGCTATTTTTTCTTGATGTACCTAGTTAATCTATGTAGAAAGAGGGAAAAACGCGAAAAATTTTCGTGCAAACTAAAAATGATTGTCAGAAAAGCATGGAAAATTCATATTTCAAAACAAAATATAAAAAGGGTAATTTCCGTATATAATAGAATAAATGTGTGATATACTGACACAAAGAGGAAATGTAAAGTCGTGAAACGTCGTGCAAGACAAATAATAAAACTCCTCAGTCACGCGCACAAATGAAGGAGTGAGAACGAACTATACATATATAGAGAGAGGTATAGGAAAAGTCTGCATGGCTGAAAAAAGTGTTGATTTTTACCTGTCTTTGGTGTCCGAGAAGAGATCATCACAGTCACTTTCCGAGAGAGTTCTCTTGGCCATTTCTTCTGCCGGTGTTGGAATCCAAGATTCCCACAGGAAAGAAGATGAAAATGACGAGTCAATATTTATTATTGTACAAGAAAATTCGCTCACACAAAATTTAGTTAATATCCTTAGTTAATAACAACAACGGATTTTTGTTGTCACAAAACTTCACACTTTACTTTGCTTTACTTTTTCCACGTTAAACATTAAAAGGGATTTTTTTAACTTTGAATATTAGATTCAAAAGAATTTTCCTATCAATTATTTCTCTTTAAAAGATAAACTTTAGTCACTTGATTAGTTTGTTGAAATTTCCAAGAAATTTGTATTTAAATGTGCATCAGCATCAAAAGCTTGAAATTGAGACTTTTGTACGTAGAATCGATTAATTTATTGCAGTCGTATTGCCCTTGAAATTTCACAATTAGTTTTCACCCACTTTTTTCTTCCTGCGTCACAAGTCACACTTTAAAACGTTGATTTCGAAAAAAATGACAATTACAACTTCCCCGAAATTCACTGTATATAAATATAAATAAAAATATGTATTGATCATTTCGTGTAATTGAGCTGAGTCGAATTTAATTTCCTTATTTTCTCGGAGGCCGGAGTATAAAAATAAAAGGTTTTTAGATGTTTGTATAGTACTACTATATACTATAACTTGGTATTTTTCCGGGGAACAAAATATTTCCACTCACAAAAAATTTGACAAAGTTATTTCACAACTTGGTGTCTACTTGTTGCATTTCCTGGATATTTCTTACAGAGATCAATGGATGTATTTTTATTAAATCGGAGGAAACGTTCCAAGAAGGTGATAAATGACGGCAAAATCCTTGGTTTCTTTTCTTAGAGTTGAGGAAATGTGAGACTCTGTTGATTCGGATTTCCGGTCAGGTCATGGACGTAGACACGGAGAAAAGTTGATGTTGGTCGTATCGTCGGATTGTTGGTTGTGAGTCGTGTGGTCGCGTGCAAGAGTGTGTTGATGCTGCTGCGACCCTTAAGGCTTCCACATGGTGCGTACGTCCTGACGTTTGCAGGAACACACCACGCACCGATACCGATTGCACCCCCTTTGCCTTACCTACCCTCCTCACTGCAGTTTCCCTGGTCCACAATACACAATGTATTTGGTGCATGTATAGTGGTTGGTCCTCCTCCCTCGACTCAGACACAGTGCATGTACCATGTACAATGTATGTACAGGGTATGCTGTGTATGTATGTGTGTTGTGCTTTGGCTGTGTGCAATGTCAATATGTACACTCACACACACAGTAAACTCCCTTCAAGAAAGGAATAGAGAGAGAGCGAGAGGGAGAGATGAGATTTTAGGGTAGCAGCTCAACTCTCATTGTTCAACCAAGTTCTGTTCTTTATGCTTCGATGTGTCCAATTCCATAGCCATCATGTACATATACTTTCCCACGACAGAACAGAACTCAGCCAAAGTCTCTCTCTTCTCTCTCTCTCTCTCTCTCGTTTTTATACACACGTTTTTTTGGTCCTCGTTCAAAACCAAGTTTTTCGCATGGTTCTTCCACAGTGTCTACGGATAATGTATACAGATACACAGATACACACACACAGTGTGTACAAAGATTATATGGGGAGAAAATAATATATTGTAGAAGAATATCTACCCATTTTATAATATATTATACCTACGACACTTAACTCATATCAGTCGTTCGTTCTTTTCCTTTTCTCTCTCTTTCTCTCTCTCTCTTAATGGCTTCCCACCGTCCGTCAGTGAGCCAGCCACCTCATGTCCATGTCCATACAAAATCATCATCATTATCATCCTCGTCATACGCACTATGTATTCGCTCTGCTATTGTCTTGAGTCTAAATGTGTTCGATACATTTTGTGTGGAAAATGTGCATAAAATGTAAGGAGAAGAGATGACAGCGTGTTGCGCTGTGTTGTGTCGGTGTGTGCCGGTACCTGCGTATGTACAGCATGATGCAGAGCATATACATATATGCACATTGATAATAATTCCAACTTACCTTGTCAAAAGTGTAGACCACACTTTACCTTATTATTCATTCAAGTCAATGTTGACTTGACTCTGAAAAAAACTGCAGGAGTATCTATGTAGGTATCTCTACACAGTCGACTACTTACATCATCGCCGTCAATGCAGGATACAGGAGCATCTTCATTTTTTATGCGAGATTCACAGATTTCTTTATCCATAGATAATATACATACATGCATACATACATCTTCTCTGTTTCCTCTGTCTCTACCTGCGATCCCTCCTTGTCTTGGATATTTTTTTATTCCGAGTTTAAGTTAAATGGAGATGAAAATCATCCAAACATTTCGCCGCATGATACAACATGGTGTAAGATACATTGTGTAGAAAAAGAATATTATACAACAGCTCTGCATTTGCATATTACGTGGATACACAAAATCAGAGTCGAATCGAATCTGTTTCTTGACCTTTTCCTTATACTGTAAGCGACTATGTAGCTAACTACTTATGTATGCTCATATTTTTTCTAGTCTCTTAAAACTTGTAGCGTAATATATTATGCTAAATAGGCTTCCAATTATGCATAATAAAACACATAATTACAAGTGTGGGATTGTAATTAAAATTTTATCATTTGGTCTCATTTCTCTCCTGAATTCTTAAAGTTAAAAAGCCTGCGTTTGATTGAATCGGGCCTTTGAATTGTCATCTAATATAGCATATAGCATACAAAAACCCGCCTTCGGTTTTTGTAGTTGCTCTGGATTTGTCCGTTATATATTTTTTACATTGGATGAAAATGTAGTCTTTGTCCTCCTTTCGTGTTTCGTCATTAAAAGCTAGAGTTTTCAATTAGATTTTGACGTATGTATGCATGTTCCAGGAAGGAACTTAAATTGGGTAGTGGATTACAGGAAAGAAGAAGAAATCTATTGTAGAAAAGTTTGACTTCCGCAAGTGTAATTTTATTCAACGGTGAAGACTAAAAGTAGAAAAAAGTTTTTGAAAGTTTTAAACTTTTAATTGCCACTTTGTTCTTTATCAACCATAGTGAGTAAAATGTGTAAAATCGTCAACTTTATTACTACGAAATGCGATTACGATGGCACTAAAACTATAATACACTTGTGAAAATACCTGTAGTACAATCATTTACAATTTACTACTCTTCCGGTTTTGACCTGATGTCTAGACAAAATTCCAGACAGACGCAGTGTCGATGGTAACGAACGCGGATAACCAAGAGGTGTAAAGGAAAGGACAAAAACCAGGCTTTTAAGAAAGCCGTCACTTTGATCTTTTTCCATGAATTCCATCATGATCTTTTGCAAACCTCGGAGCTGTCACAGCTTGTGACAAATGATTTCAGCTCTTCTTTTTCTTCTTCCGCCTCGACGTGTCACAAAAATCTGGCGAGAGTCAGAATCTCTCCCGCGCAACATTTTACTTAGAGTACAAAAGGACAAGAAAAGAGCAAAAAAACTATATAGTAGAGTAGTATTGCAAAATGTAGTTGTAAAAAAAGGGACGGCAGGAGGTCGTTTTAGCCTCCCAGTAGAAAAACGAAGTCAAGTTGTAGTTTCTTTATACCTAGTCAGACATAGAAAATTGGCGAGGTCAGTGGCTTCCCCATTTTCCGGGACAAAGGTGGAAAAAAACGAGGGGTTTATTTCAGATTCTGCAACTGGGCTTACAAAGGGCCTTCTGTTGCAGCAGTTTCTGAACATTTGTCGTTTAAACCGCTATCGAAACTTGAAAATTAACCAAAACGGAAAATTAGTCAAATGTTTTCTTGGCTCTTAACAGGATAAATTATGGCAAATTAGTGTGTGTAAGATGTGTAAGAGTCTTTCATCTTTCAATTTTAATTACGGCAGAAACTTTTCCGAATAAAATCCAAATCCAAAAAAGATGTCAGTAGAATAATTAGATCTGGAATTACAAGTGTGAAGGTACAAGTAACTCACATTCTTTAAATTTTCCTCCATTTAAAGTCAAGTGACATAAAGTTGAGGTTGGTTTTGTACTAGCAATTTATAAAGTAAAAACTGAAAATCGTAAATTAGCCTTCTTTTCGGTATTTCAATATTAAATATCAATAAGTGTAATGAATAACAATAGTGAATAGTATAGGAGTGGATTCTTGAGACGGACGTGCAGAAAAATTGTCTGAGGGAAGTGACGACAGCAGCTATTTATATACATACATATGTATGGATGTACGAGGTACGGGAATTGTTTGCTATATGATACAGAAAAAGTTGTGCGGTTTGTTCGAGATTTCCTCATCAAAATCCTCGACATGTTTACAGTAGTAACTCCAGGAAGACCACTTACGTACTTTGTACTTTGTGTGTATGTAGTATGTAGTGTGTAGCACCTACATAAATAGTTTCTGATCAAACTTTAATTTGTGTGTACGTAGGTGTGTTTACAACTTTTCTATTTTCTCTATATTTATTCCCCAGTTTTACTTATGATAATTATTATTACCATTACATAGTACTATAGATAGATGATAGATAGATGTTTGTATCCTCCAGAGTGGAGTCACGTTCCTCGCTTTCAATGCAATTGTGTCTGATATATCTAACTGTCTACGCATCCACTCGAAAATGCTCAAATTATTAAGGTGTGTGTATAACTGGAGTGAGAGTAAAAGTAAAATTACAAGTAAAGTCCGGGTTATTTGGAGCATTCCCTCAATAGTTCATATTGATGTTGATGTATGTAAACAGAGACGGGAGGCAAAAATAAAAGAAGAGTAGTTAAAGTTGAAAATGAGGCCAAACTGGAGAGGATATTCACCTCACTCAAAATGTATGTATGTATGTATGTATGTATGTGTACGTGTTCTATGTGCTTTTCTCCCCTACTTCTAATTTGGCTCCTATAGTTTTTCCAGTATTTGGGGCGGAGAAGGGAATGAGCTTTTTGCATTGCCCTAGTGCCGGGTTTTGCTTCTTTTTGTTGTCAATGAGCATTTATAGGACTAACTATGTATGTATGCTCCGATTTCTCTGTATATCAGTAATAGGTATAGAAAGCTCACATGGCGTTGATGTTGAGAAAGAGACGTAGAAATACCCGAAATTCATTATAATTTGTTCGACTCCCTGAACTGAACTTATACTATAGAGGGCTGGAGAGAGATTCGGATGCTGAAGAGAGAATCCGTTTGTTGTCCAATCAACCTACTCACAAAAACTCGCACGCTCTCCTTCTTCTTCTTCTCCTGCAACTCCTCTCATGCCATATTTGTGTGTGGAAACTAGTCCTGATTTTACACCTGTGAATCTTCTACTCATTCTTGTCGTTTTCGTATTCTTCCGGGAAATTTATAGCTCACATGGCACACAACAACTCTCACTATGCTCCATGTACATATGCATTCTATTTTCTCCGTCTAGGTTCTCCATGCTCAACGTTCTCCCGTTCCTCCGCTTTCACGGCATCCCATTAATCCTCGTAGAAATCCATTCCTTCAAAAAATAAACCAAAAACTCGGCTGCTGCTTCCACCGAAACTTTCTAGCGTAGATAGATATAATGGAATGTCATATCACATATTGTTATTCTTTCTACTCCTTTTCTTTATTCTTCTTCTCCACCTCCACAATAGTTTCTACACTTTCCCTTTTCTTCTCGTTCATCGTTACACTTTTGAATTCTTAGTATTTACAACGGCTTTTTGCGCTGTTATGACTATTTACTTCCTGGTCCACATGTATGTGGAAAGTACACTGTACATTAATGGAGATGCAATGGGAATGCAACGTCTGCTTGGTGCTGCATCTTTACTTGGTTTTTGTCATCAGCCAAAACACATGACTGATAAATATGAATTATGTTCTTCTATTTTATAATGGTCATAAACAAGCACAAGAACAAGAATAGGAGACTAGAAAACCCAAACAGAAACTTTCTTTGTACTTTTGTATAGTGTAGTTGTTGTTTGGACCAATTTCTGTAATTACCGCCTGGCTGACCAGGTCTCAACGGGAATAAAGGAAAGTGGGTCAGCAGCACCAGAAACAGATCCAGATCCAGATCCCCTTTCCACTGGTACACTGGTAACTACTTGCAACGGGGATTTTCGTGTCAAACGGAATCGGTAATTTGTTGGCTGTGTTTTTCACAAGGACTTGATAGAATTTCTCCAGCACTCTGCTGCTTTATCTGTATTTCTTCTTCCTTTTATGTGCATGTTGCGGGGGTCCCCGAGAAATAAATCAAGCGGTCCTTGTATGCATACATTCTACATTCAACAGTGGAAATCTATTTCTAGTCTTAACTTGCTCCATTTTCTATTCCATGGGCTCTATAGTCGTACCCTGGAAATATGAATCAATTATAGTCGGAGAAATTATGAAATGAAATTCGACGATTTGCTATTATCTATTATTTAGAACCGCATCTCTCTATTGTTTGTCCAAAATATATATCTAGGATGCAATATGTTCTTACATACAACTTATACACATGTATGTAAATGGAAGAGCGGAAAGCGGAGATGCAAAGAAGAATGAAAGCAAAAGTTTAGAGGAGGAACGACGGCAAAGCGTGGCGGGCACACCACCCATTATTAGCACACAGACGACCAAAGTCTGCAGCATTAAGTAAAAGTGAGGGCAATGGCCAGGCCAAACCAGGCCCGACAACTCTTTTTTCTTCCCTTTCCGGCAGCTTTCATGCAGTAAATAAATGGATGTCAAGTGTGTATGTATGCATGTATATGTAAAGTGTAGAGAAAGAGTGCGAGGACTATCAAAAAATCTATTCGTAATATGTACTTTTTCCACATAGAAAGCACAATAATAATGTATAGAATCAACAGTATTTAGTTTTGGGGGAGAAAAAAGACATTAAAATATGAATAAAGCTAGAACGTCGGAGATCGTAAAGTGTACTTACTTAATATACATACACTATAGATACACATAGTAAGCAATATGAAAAAATCAGTAGATTTTAGGCCCAGCTTTTTGTACTGTAGCAAAAAAAGGGGAAATTCTTTTTTTACAGCAAAATGCATACATTTAGGACATGATGTCTCCACACGTCTTTTTTCCCTCTTTTATATTTTCACCAAAATGTGGAAAGTAGGAAGTATGTAGTATGTAAGTATAAAAGAGAGGACTGAGGAGAGCAAAAAATCTAAAGTGTGTCCGTCCGTAGCCCGTAGTATGTGTGGATGGATGAAATGAAATTGTGCTTAAACAACCCTTTTGAGTTTTGAGGAATTCTGGAATCCCAGAAAAAAGGAAAGAGTCTCGTGTGGTCGGGTGTCGAAAGTGTGAAGACGGCTCGCTCTCAATTTCTGGGGTGAAAAGTTATACAAAAGTTATCAATAAACTTGGATATTATGTATTATGTTATGTATTAAGCGCATAATCAGTTTTGTACCATTTTGTAGGTATTTTCTTTTACAAAAATATGTGAAATGCAGATATACATTATACATACATGCATGGTTACACTTTCTGATTGAATCCTTCTCTCCTTCCCTCCATTTGAATTGGTATGATATAATAATACTTTTGGTCCACACTCAATTTATTGAACAAAGAATACACCGTGGATACATACATACATATGTAGGACAGTACAGAAAATTAAAATGCTTACAAGGGGGAAAGCGGAAGGGCTACGGAAGAAAGGAAGGAAGGAATAAGAGAGGGGGAACTCTTACGCAAGTTTAAATCTGGTGCATCGATCATTTACCTATACACAAGAACAAGAAAACGACGACGGAATAAAAAAAACAATGATGGTTCTAATAAAAGGGACATAAGGTTACAACTTCACATTGTGTAATGTGTACTTTAAATTCGGACGTATAGGGAATTTTATTCTTTTTCTGTATTGTATTCCATCCCATGTGATGTATTTACGTTTTTATGCATGCATGTATGCATTTAGCATTTATTGATAGAGCAAATGTTGAATGTGAATGTACCAAAGATATAAATACACCCGAAAGAAATGTGCCGAATCAGACGTACATAATACATAATGTACAGTGTATAGTGTATGGGCAGCTTGAGCTAGATGAAGTGCGATCAAAATTAAACCTTCTTTGTGTATATCGTAGGGAGAATCTTCAGACTCTCAATTTTGGAGGAGGAAGAGAAAAGGTAAAAATAAAGTCCACGCACGGACCATACACATACATACATAGATCCAGATAATGTGTAGTAGGTTTCTTATCATTGTACGTATTATATATGTGTGATAGAGGAAGCGTGAAGGTAGTAGATGTGTGGTTTCCCCAAATATTCGAGTATGTATGTATGAATGTATGTATATCCCCATTTGTGGAGTTGAAATAGAAGCCGAATGTCGACGATGCATTATACACATGATGTATACACCACATACAAATATTATGTATTATTGTTTCGGCTGGATTCTCTTCCTGGGAACAGCAAAGATTCCCACAGGCAAGAGTCGCTCACTCACTCACTCGCTCCGGTCTGAGGAAGGAAGGAAGTTTGTGTGTGTGTGTGTTTGGAAAAGGATATGGACCAGAGCAAGCGAAGCCCAGAGCTGCATAAAGAACATATGGTTATCTCTTTATGTGTGTCTCCATATATTGTACGCGCATATACCTATTTTATACGGACGACCTTCCTATCTCATCTCATGTAACATACATACTCCTAAGGCTTCCTACTCTCTTTCCCTCTCTTTCTCTCCTTTACACAGAGTGGAGTAGACCCTTTACATTTTCATTCATTCATTCATTCATGGCACTGTACTGATGTACTTTGTATAGATACATACACAGCACTCTTAATTGTTTCTCCATGTATGTAAGTAATATAATGTCTGAATACGTGTATTACACTTTACAGGTTTAGCCACTATATTACCGTATGCACCTTATGCACCAAAAATTGTGTTGCATGTACTTGTAAGTAATAAGTACGTAGTTGGGATAAACGCGACTTACTCGCTCACTCTTTTGCTGGGGGACACGAAAAGAGGACTGAGGAGCTTTTCATGGAATTACACCTGTTGTTCATTCAGCTCAGAGAAAGGGAAAGAAAGAACTTCTTTTCCTCTATGAGCATTTACTATTTACCGCCCTTACTATACATTATATATATATATACAAAGTGTCACCAGTCAACCTTGCTCCTTCGTCATTATTCTGTTTTTTTCCTTCTTTTCATCTCTCTCTCCCCCCTGATGTACGCTATTCCTCGCATTTTCTGCATTATACATACAAACTTGATACAGTTTTTATATTAAAATCTTTGCAGCTTCTTTTCCTCCGTCTTTTAATCCGCTTTTTGATGATGAGCCGACAGCTCCATATGTGTCTGTGTATAACATTTCTTTAGTTTTTGTTATTCGCTTATGTTTTATGACATATCAGTATATAGTATATATGATTGTGTTCAGTAGTGTGACGACTTGACTTGACTTACGACTTACTGCTCACTACTGTGTGTATGTAGAAAAATGCATCCTGTCAAATCTGATACAATTAAATGCCTTTGTTCATCTCTTTCTCTGTTCTTTATATCTTCATCCTTTTTTTACTCTGAGAACCGAGATCATGATTCATTTAAATACAAAGAAAAAGAAAAGATAATGACTGAAAAGATGAAAATAGCAAAAGCATGCAGATATCTGTACATATCTGCAAAACGAATGGGAAGTACCCTGTGACCTTTGTAAGTTTTAAGTTTGTTTGCTTAAATATATGCATGTATGTGTGTAATTTGAATACCTAAATGCATACGGTAGAAAAATTCAAGAGAAATGATGAGTGGTTTCCGCTTTCTTTGATTTTTCTATGTAAACCGCTCTCTTTTATCTCTTGCGTGCAACTGTTTTCTTGTGAATGCAATTGTTTTAAACAAGAATGGGGAATTGATGTGGGCTGACATAAATGACTTTTCGTTCTATTGCCAGTTGGTAGTTAAATAGTTGAAGGTTTCTATTTCTTATTAGGAATTATGTGTAAATAAATTAGTGGAAAAAACTATCTGCCCACATACATACTAAATACATACTTTTGTATCATCAATTTTGCATACACAGTAAAGACTTTTCAAATCAGTGTACGATTGGAACTTTACAAAAAAAATTTCGATCGTAAATGTTCCTAAACTGGAACTGACAACTGAAATTGATGCATTATATTTATAATATATTGACGACTTTGTGCTTTAATTTTAATTTACGAATCCCTTGATTTGCGTGTGGTTCAAGTCTCGTTGTCTGTGTGTCTGCTGGACGCCTTTAGTTTTTGGTGGCCGTCAGGCAGACGGAGAGGACGGAAGGAAGGAAGAAAGACATGTATATTTATTTATGTGTAAAAGGTAGAAGGTCCCCTCATCTCCCTCGCTCTTCCTTTATCTGCATTTCACTTTGATCTAATTTTTTTCCATAAAGTATAGTCAAACTAATATGTAAAGATTTTACTCTGGTCCCTTTAGAGCAAAGGTTATTTTTATATCCAAGTCCAACATATATGTTTTTATGTATACTATTTAGTTGTTGGTTCATTGTCGATTGTTGAGAATGAATGAGCGTGAGTGGTCGAAAGAAAGAGAGAAAAGAAAGATAAAACTAATGCACATAAATTTCTACGTAGAAAGACATAAACAGACAGGGAAAGAGAGAGAGAGAGGAACGCACAGGAACTTTTCCCTTGACTACATAGAAGGACAAGGGAAAGAATAAAGAGAAGATACTTACATAGGTGGAAAAAATAAGGAAACAATAAGGAAGGTTTTTTTTGCTCGACCCAATATTTATTTATTTATTTATATTATTACTATTACCGATCTCATAATGTATTTCGATGGATTTACTACACGTATGTACTACTGTATATATAGAAGCACACACATATATATTTACATACGGACGTTCATTCATTCATTCATCGATATATCTATATAGATTGTTCTGTGTACAGAGTACAGAGATGAAATGAAGTGGAGAGAGAGAGAGAGAGGTCTGAACACCTTGCACTCCTTCTACTTCTAAAATACATATTTCTTTTTCTACAACTACAACTACTTGCCTACGGACTTAAAATCTGTCTCTTATTTTCTCCATCTCGTTTTTCCTCCGGTCTCAGATTACAATGTGATCTTGCATGTACAATGTACATACTTACAGTACATATCCTCAATAAGTGGCGTATTTTCAAAGATCAGAGATATTTACACTCATGATGTATGTATGTATGTACAATTTACAATGAATTTCACATGTGGGAATATATATGATGGAATGGAAATGGAAATAACGAGTTGAGGAGGGAGAGAAAAGGAGAGGTGAAGAGGGTAAAGGACCGAAATAAGGGGACTAAAAAGCATAAGAAAAAAACGTCCTTCCCACCTTCCACATCCAGTTTTCATTCACAATGAACAAAACGTTTCGTCCTTTTTGCTCTCTCGTTTTTTTCATTCATTCATTCACCCAGAGAGAAACATTTCCCATTTTCCATATAGATGATCCCGATGCAATTAGAGAGTCTCCCTGAATAATAGAGAGGTTCTGTGAGGTTGGAATATGACTTTAGAAAAGGATTTACTGTATACAAAAATGTATGTACTGTTAAGTTTGTATTCTTTTGATGGACATCCTCTTTATATGTACCTATGGAATCTAAGGAAGCAACAGTTTTGAGAATTGTAGAACTTCTCCAATATTAGTTTTGTTACAGATATTCCCTGTTTGGTGTAGGTAGGTCGACTTACTAAAAAGGGATAAATGTACATGTAAATTATGAGTTGAGGTGGTTGGCCGTGGCCATTTCCCTTCATCTATCTTCTTCTTCCCTTTTTCGTTTTCTTCCATAATACTTTTCCCTCATCCAATTACTTTAGACACACACACACATATACACACATACGCAGTTACTGTATTCCATTGTGTACAACATTGTTATTGTGTATCATTATTGTTATTATGCAGTAGTAGGAGCAGAAACAAAGGCAAGTGACCTCAACCCTCCCTCTATTTTGACCTAGACCCGGACCACAAAACCAGAGATTGGATATACATATGTAGTATTGCATTGTATCATCTTACGGCATTGCTTTCCTTTCTCTATACATAAACTCTAAACAATTATAATAGTTATCGTTTAGCATGGACACAACCATCATTATACTATTATGCACAGATATTATTATCTTCTCACCCAATCTTTTCTTATACATACTCTTTACCCTCATCTTCATATCATCTCTCTTTTCTTCTTCTGTTGTAAAGGTTTCTGTTTAGGTAGGCAGTTTTAACTATTCTTCTGTGGATCCTCCTTTTAATTTCCAAGGCTGTTTTGACCGTTGGCCTTTGACCAATCTTCCTGTTTGATATATTATGTATAAATGTATTCAGCTTTTCATGTAAAAATTACATGAAATTAACTTTTACTCAATAAATAGTGTTCCATCACCTCCATCTTTTTAATAGATACAATGTACGTGTATTATATTAATACTTGTAATTTTTCCTTTGGCTTACCTCTCAATTTTGACGAAATAATTATTGTGGACTGAGATTTAAAAGAGAGGTAGATCCAGTTCAAATTAAGCATTGTTCGATATTTAGTTCTATAGAGGAAAATTGAGATGATTTGATTATTGTGTTTACAAAGCTGATGGTATTGGGCATCAAGAGAGAAGAAAGAGATAATAATGAATGAAAGTCACAGTATTACCCATGTTGTAAATTCATCCTCAATTTCTATCATTTGTCAATAAAACCCTGAAAATAATACAACTACTGTACATATTCATGTTTTTGAGTAAAGACACCCTTAATTAAAAGTAAAACAAGAGAAATAAAGACCAAGGGTGAGCCACAAATTCCAACTGTGTAAATGTAAATGTAAATGCGAATGTGGGAATGGAATAGCATATTGTTTTTCCAGGAGGAAAAGAACAGTAAAGTTGAGTTTGTGATCAAATGCGTTCTGTATAACTTTGGTATTTGTGCATGATGTGATGTGTATGTGAGAGAGACAGATAGGGAGAAAAGAGTTGAGCTGACTTTTGACTGGAGTTCCCTCTCTCTCTCTCTCTCTCTCTCTTTGCTGATAAAATCTCTGGAGATATTATATTATCATATGGCATTCATTTCCCACAGTCACACACTTCCTTCTTCCATCCTCCATCCTAGCACATTAGCATATAGTTATAGTTTTCTATCTTTCTCTCTGTCTCTCTCTCTGGGTCTACTTATTTGCAGAGGAGAAATCGAAATTGATTGATTATTCTTCTCACTGGCTTTCAATATATCTGTAACTGTGTGTGTGTGTGTGTGTGTGTGGATTGTGGATTGGTGATCGATTTGATAAGACAGGAGAGATGGAGGAAAAGGGAGTGAGAATTAACATTATGATTATTTTTCTACCATAGGCAGTCATGCAGTTATAGTTTCACTTCAAGACTGTCATGTCATAATATGTATGTATAATAATACGCATAATGCATGAATATCATGTTGTAGATTGTAGAGACAGGATGCCATTCCATTCCGAATTTCCACAACAGCATGTTGAATCGTGGAAGAAAAGAAACGGAGAAAAGCCGTATGGAGGGGTGAAGTGAAACCCGTCTTGCACTGGGGTTACAGGTGAATGTGGATATCAATAGGGTTGTACATGTGTTAGATAATAATTGAAAGGCTTGGGTATATTCACATGCTGTATATAGTATATGCTCATGCTTCAGTATGTATGCACGTGTATTCATACTACATTTTATTGCATTGCATTACTTATATGTACATGTAGTTTGTGAATAGGGAAATATTTTTGTTTTTTATGCTTGTGCACTACACTTTATTTCATGATAGTTCCTGATGAGCGCCATATGATCGCTAATCAACTGATCTAATCTACAACAAAAGCAATAATATAGGAACAACAACAAAAGCAACTACAAAAAACAAGTTGGTATTTACTATCCTGCCTTTCTTCCTCCTTTTTGTACATATAGTGTAGTAACTTTATAGGTGCTTTAAATTCCTCGGATGATGTTTAGCCGAATATATGTGCCTGTATTTTACAATCCATTTTTCTTCGTTTTCTATTATATTAAAAAGAAAGTTTTGTATGTACATCGTGCATGCATTAGGTAAAAACCTACCTTGTTCTTTCTCACAGTCAGTTGAGACAGTTATCATTTTTGTTTCATTAAATATTTGGTATGGAAGGGTAATATATGCAAGAATAATATGTATGTGCGGCACAACATATTTTGACAGCATTTTGAATTTTTTTTTCTTTATTCATAAAAAATCTGTGTTTGTACATATGTATGCAATATTATGCATGCTCACTTCTCAAGTTTGATTTGTTTTAAAACGGAGAGCATCGAAGCATTGCTAATAATTTACACATTGTCCTGTTGTTTTTGGACTTGGACGTGGTTTTCTCGTATATTCCCGTGTACAATGTACAGTGTTTTGTGCACTGTGTTATAACATGTTAAATAAGTATTACTGTGTTGGTTGCACACTCTGTTATTCATTGTGTAGGCAACACAAAGGATCTTGATCACATGTAATGTGTAGGTAATAATATTCCCTGAGAAAAGAGCTCGTTATGGGAACTTACGTATTCTATTCTACTTGTATTTAATAAGGTGGTGTTCGTCACGTATTGTGTGTATGTACATTTATATATTATGTATGGGGACATGAATGATAAAAATTAGTATATATTAAGACGCTTGATAAAAACTATGTAATGATTGTCCTTAATTTCTTGTTTTTGTTTTCTCCCTTTTGCTCTTTACTCTTTGATTACATACATTTGACTTGAGTAGGTTCTTGTATCGTACGAGAAATGCGGATGTCCTCGTAATGTCGTATATGGAAACACAGAAAAATGTTATGTGTCATATTTTTATGCTCGGCTTTTAGGGTGAAAAAGGGACAATAGACTGATGTTCTTTTATGAGGCCAAATCATTGTTTACATAACTGCACGTATGTACATTGCTCATACATACATACGAAGAAACCACCGTCATTTAATATAATAGGTAAAGAAACTTTAGTATAAAGAAAGAATCATTCAATATTAGTTGCTCCACATGTAGAGTTATGGTTTTCGTTTTTGATTCAATACATTTCGGAAGAACATGGAAAGTTTTGCATTCATGTAGAAAAAGTGTACAAAAAACTGATGGATGAAAGAGAAAAAGTGTGTCAACTCTCAATTGTACGAAAGAGGGTGGGAGAAAACTGGGGTTTTTTTCTTTTTACGGAGCGTACCAGGAAATGAAACCTCATTGGAAAAGTGCTATTACAAATCTTAAAAGGATTTTGGGTAGATTTCAAATTTCTGTATATTTAACCTGGCAACTTATTTCTAACAAAGTTTGCTGAAAACTTGTGGATACGTAAGTAAAAATATCCAGAAAAATAAATATTGGCTCATCCTTTTCTGTGGAATACGAAATTCATAAAATGGGAGGTTATTAATGCATTATTAATTTCTCAAGTTGAAAATCATACGACACAATTTATAAAATCTTTAAAGTTGACACGAACGGGTTGAACCTGCAAAGCTTTGAGTTTGTGCTGTGAATTCTTCCCTGTTGATTATAAATTTAAACGGTATTGATTCCCCTTTTCCTGGCCACAGTCAGTTTCACAGGTGTATTGTATGTATGTATATATCCACTCACGTTCATCACATCTAAGTTTGTACCATCCATATCACATGTGATTATTATTATTTCTCTGATATTGACATTGATAAGAAGTTAATTTGTCGGGATTGAATATGAAATGTGAACGAATATGAATATGAATTTGACTGCATGATTATGATTATGATTATGATTACCATCCCTTACCCACTAGAGAATAAAAACTGTTCGCATGCACTATCTGAATAAGTGCATACATACACATTATACATACATACATAAATGTGGAAGAGAGTGAAAATACTGGGAAGAGAAAGAAAGCGATTGAACTCCACCCTGTGTGAAAAACAGTGAGGGTAATGAGAGAATGGTGATGAGGCTAATCGAATTGATATGCATGAATGGCAAGTGATTAAAGGCTTGGTTCGTCACACATCCCCCGACGACCGAAAGGCCAGAACCAAAACAAAGTCCAACAAGTATAACTGTGTGTATAACTACATGACAAAAACTGATAAAATTATTGGACGGTATGGGAGTAAAAACACAAAAAGCTGAGCGTGTGTGTGTAGGAATATGCTCACACATAAAATATAGAAAAAGTAGTGGTTTAAGTATAATATTGAGAAAAAATCAACACATTTTGATTCCTTTTTATATCAACATACATACATACAAATGTAATAAAAATATATTAAATTGGTTAGCCGACTAGCTGTGTGTATAGCAGTATATTATTTTGATGTTTGATGAGAGAGCTCCAGTTTTCCCTTAATACGTTTTTCTTTTCCGAGACATGTTTTTCACTCCTTGTGATTCTCTGTGGTACAAATACAGAATACATAAATGTATATAGATAGATTAGGATGAGGATGGACGGGGAGCGAGTTTAAGTGGCTAGATTAACTTGAATCTGTTTTCATAGATCACGTCTACAATATTGAACCTGTATACTGTATGTGTATTGTATGTGTATGTGAATGGGTTGGTTGGTGTAGAATCGGACAAGAGAAGGCGGAGGGAAAAGGAAGGAAAGGTAGAACATATAATGTATAACTACATACATACATACAAATAGACATGTATGTTAAATGTATGTATTTGTGTGTATGGATGATTTTGATACTCTCGTGGATTTTCCCTCGCTGTCTCTCTCCGATTGAAATGGATTTGAATTGGAGTACATACATACATGCATGTGTATCAACATATATCCCTAATACTATGTATAATGTATAGCGTGGTGTGTAGGCTACTCGTATGTGTTATGTGTATGTGCATGTCCGTATATATGTATCGGAGGGGTGAAATGAAAATATGACGATGATGATGATGATTATGATGAGGAGAGCGGAGAACGAGGAACCCTTCACTTTAGTCGTTCGTGTGAACAGAAGCTTTCCCAAGTTCCCAAAAGTTTTCGTATGCATGGACTGCGTGGACCTAAAGCCAAGCTCAATTCCTCCCTCATGTAATATGTGCACAGTGTAGTGTGTAGGTATACATAATAGGTCGTCGTATTCCTAGTCGTGGTCGTATAGTGGGGACAAACACTCACTCACTCGCTCACACACTTATTCCCAGTTTGTTCTTCTCATGTAAACTCAAATCGTCAGCTCACCTGCTTTTCCTTTATACATATACGCACACATGTATGTAGGTACTTACGAATCAGAATTTAGTGCATGCATATATGTAGAATATAAAAAGGAGCAGAGACAGATACAGAAACAGAGACGACAACACCTTACATAATTATGTATACGTGTATGTATTTTGCAGCAGGAGGAATAAGAATAAGGGGAAGGATATGGCAAAGGTATAAAAATACACCTTACTTTATACTTTAACTAAAACCCCACAGTAGATTCGACGGAGGACGATTTTTTTCGGTGTAGATACATACATTATATATTATACATCAAATGTACATTTGACAGCATGACCTGGTCTAGCTTGGCCTGTGTAAGCACAAGTTTTGCCAATCAACACTTGATCTTTTTTCTTTTTATATTTTCTACCTTTTTGTCTTGACATCCCATCGTGCGGATGCAGAGAGGACTTATGCGTGTCTCCCCATGTATGTGTTTATATGTATGCATTATACATCTTTGTATTTATTTGTATGATTAATGTACTGTTTTTACGTATTTACATATCACATAGTTTGTTATCCTATCCATACGTGGACTTTGGAGGGAAAAGAAAAGGGACCTTATTGTATTTGTGTGATACTGCGTATTTATGCATCATGTTTTTCCCTACAGTTTGTTTGTATTTATATATAAGTTCATGTCCGGTTGGGTACTGTACATTTTAATTGTCCCGTATTTTTCTAGGAAATGCGTATATCTTTTGTACGTTTTACTTTTGCAATGCTTTGCATTAATGTTCCAAATAAATATGATAGTCCGACCGTATTCTCCGTTTTATCTTAAGAAACATTCACTCAAATAATAAATGTACAAGTTTTTTAAATGTTTTCCAATTACTGTCATTCATGGAAGCGAAAAAATACGTTGTGGTTCTACAACAAACCTACATCATTGTTAAACTGAGTACTCAATTTAATTATAAAATTCTACTTAAAAAGTAAGGTAAAGTGAGAGAAATTTTCATTTTGTTGTCAAAGTGGGTAAAGAAGGCAATATTGCTAAAATTATGTCAAGTTTCATTACCATCTCCCTAAGGATCACTAAAATAACGGTGGATTTCGCAAGAGATCAGGTGATTCTGGTTGCGGTATACATTCATTTCCATTCCAGGAAGACGCGTAGAAATTTGAACTAGATAGCATATTGCAATAGCATCATGCAGTGCACACACTGCATTGCACTGGGACAAGGTAATAATGCATAGATTGTGCCTAGATTGTGGAATGGGTTAAAGTTGGTTAAAGTGTGTGTTTCTCAGTATGCAGTAAACGTATACCTTGTACAATGCACATATAAGATGACAACGTGCCCGAGATTTCAGAATCAGATGCTCCGGTTTTGTTCTTTGCGGTGATTCGGCATCCCGTTTATTCAGAATGAAGAATTAGGTGAAGGTTTTCCTATTTCTTACCTTCAGTTTCTTTTCTTTTTAACTTGACTTATACTCTGTATACGTAGATATATTTTCAGCATATGTGCAATGTGCATGTATTTCGGTACGTTTTTATACTCCAGAATAAGCGTTAACTCGCCAAAGCCAAAGAGTTGAAATCTCTACCAAATTCTCCGTATTCCTGATGACTGTCTTGCAAATATACGCGCTGGCATTACATACATATGTGAAAAACCACGTCAAGTTCTTTCGTTATCGTACAAACTTCTTGTGACTCACAAAGGCCAGAAACGAGGGGGAAATGGAAGAAAGTACGCGAGTTTCGGGTTCTTTCTTGGATGCGTATGTGCATACTTATTGTGTGTACGTATCTATGTTTGTATCTGTTTCCTCCAGAGTAAAGTAAAAGTATATCTGTAATCTGTATGGAGTGAGAACCGAGGACAATTCTGTGGCTTCATATTGTACCAACATGCATTAAATATAATACAAAATATGTGAATGCAAGAAGGAGTGAATTGGTAGTGAAATGAGTAAAATTCCAAAGGCAAGGTTCAAGAAACATACACGGAATTTCTCAACAACTAATTTACATTTTTATTATTCATGTAACTCAACTCACGAGCATTATACGCATGTGAATATACACTATACTCACACACATGCATAAGCTCGCATTTCCTTCTTTATTCCTCCACAAGGTTTCTTTAAAATCTGGAACACCAATCACAGTACAGTACAATGCAGTGCGATTCTGATGTCACTATGTATAATCTAATATTACAACATCTTTCGAACGCACAATAACTCTTTTGCAATTGCTCTAAATTACACATGATCAGGATTTCAGTTTCCGGTTG
The DNA here is from genome assembly GCA_034698285.1 of Sminthurinus bimaculatus. Classification (NCBI taxonomy): domain Eukaryota; kingdom Metazoa; phylum Arthropoda; class Collembola; order Symphypleona; family Katiannidae; genus Sminthurinus; species Sminthurinus bimaculatus. Next base: position 9,393 of record JAQIVE010000239.1, on the reverse strand, counting down.
AAAATCAGCATTATCGGCTACATGATATTTTTAATACAGTATTTTTTACTTATTTTCATTATATATTTTTTATTGGGAAAAAATCAGCTTCTATCAACAATGATGCAAATTAACAATCAATATTATTACCATCTGAATATCATTATACATAGTAGAGGTCAACGAGTACACCAGCACATAGTTCACAATTCTTTTTATTTCTTCGCAGTGTTTTGTCTGGAATATTAATAAATGTATATTATAGATCAATTCTGCATTGTACATTATTCATTTCCCTTTATGTATCTTATATATTTTGAGTAGACACCTGAATCCGGAACTCTTGTAACATATACTTAGTTCACCGTAGACAGTTAGACGAGATAAAAAAACCATGTTGAAAAAAGGGCGCCGCTTCACAATAACCAATAACCGTTTAACCTAAAATCATTCATTTAATGAATACACATTGTATTTAAGTAAATGGCCCTGTATAGATTCGACTGTGCATACAAATATGCATAGTATAGCTACCGTACTTTGTGAATACGGCTGAACTTTGAATGGTCTCCCAAAGAATGGCAAACTGGAACTGAGTGTGAGTGTGAGTACTCCCGCTATACACTATACGTACTAAAAATAAAGCGTTGATGACAGGGCAATGACAACAAGTTGTAATATAAAGTGACACACACTCCTTTCATTCTTATTTACATGGTAAAACTTTGTCTCATACTCAAATTCATGTTTATGTGGAAAGGGAGGAGGAGGAGGAGGGACGCGTATAAAGACGAGAGAAAGGAACTAGAGCATGACGCAAAAGACGGGAGGAAAGCAGAGGATGAGGAGGAGGATAAAGAGAGGAGAGAACTGTATAAGAAAATGGGTCAAGAAAGTAGCGAGTTAAGAAGAAACTTGTACGCATACTTGTACATATTATCCGTATCTTTACTTACAAAAGAATTTTGTCAGTGGTTTGTAGAAAATATGAAATATAAAAAATAGTATGCATCACTATACACTGTATATATTATATAATGCATAATACACACTACTTGTGGAAAAACCCCATCAGAAGGGAGGCGAGAAAAAATATTTCCATCTTCCCTCATTTGTTTTCAGCTTCATAGCTTTATAGGCTGGTTTGAAAAGTAGGAGTAGTTGTGAGGAAAGTACTTACATTTTTATATATTACGTGTTACATTGTACATATGCAATATGCATGTCTTATGTATTATATCGACATTAAAAAATGTTCACAAATTTTTTACCCATAAAGAAAATCCACCTTTGGCTGTATGTGTAGCATTATCATGATGTAATAATAGTAGTCATATCATCGAGATAAATGTATATGTATACGTGTATTGTGTATGCCTATGTGTGTGTACATATTTTTATCCATAGAACAACGGAAGAGAGAGAGAAGTTCTTCAGGTACGTGTCAATACTGCAAATTATCATCCTACTTTTCCTTTTCCATTTCTCCCCTGTTCCAAAAAGTAAGTCAAACTGATGGTACGTATCCGTCTATATTATACATATGTATATCTATTTGTTTATTTGATGTGGTGGATGAAATGTTTTTATCCTTGTTTTATGCACAATCAACTTTATTATGAGAGATTTGACAAAACCCACAAAGCAAGCCAACGGCGCAATTTCGCGGCCTGGTTTTCCTTTTTCATCTCATCCTGATTACCGATTCTTATAAAAATGCAATAACAAATAATAATTCCACGATTTTTCTTGTTGCTGTTGCTGAAAAGGGAATATTTATGCTCGTAAAAGGTCGTGGCGTATGTTTATTTCTCTGAAGTGATTGAAGCACTGTGTGTATACTGTATACATATTTTGATTGCTAGAAATATGCATAAATAAGTGTATGTGTAAGTATAAGAGCACTATTTAATTTCCGGAATTGGAGAGATTCGGTAATCAAAATATCAGCTGTGTACTTACATTTGTGTGCATGCGTGACAATGAAGGTAAAGCTATAAACTAATCATCTGTATCGGATGATGCATTGTGCGGTATGCTAACAATAAGCAGTAAACGGAGACGATAGCAAACAAGTGTTAAGAAATCAGAGGGATTTGTCATCCCTCTCTGGCAAAGTAGAAACAACTCAAGTGGATCAAGTAAGCTCTCGCGATTGCGTCCACGTACAATGTACATATGTACATAAAAGCAAATGAAGAATAGAAGAAAAAATAAGTGGTATTAGGCTTCTTCTTACTTAAAAAGGAAATCAAGCAGGAAATAGGTCGGGTCCCACAAAAAGGCGTTTTTCTAAAACAAATAGTACAAAGAATTGAGGTATAATTACTTGCGAAAGTACAATGCATCGAGTGGATATGCACAAAGAAATGAAATCACTTAACTTTCACGGTACATGTGTACATATTTTGGGACTATTGCATATTATAGGAAACGAAAGTGGGCATAGAGGCAGAGATTTACAACTTTTCATTACCAAAGAAAAGAGGCAAAAAAATCATGCTAAATCATGTCGTGCCACGCTAAAGGCCCGGAAATGGTGAAAGTAAATATGTAGAAATGAACAACCTCTGTCGAAAAAAGATGTATCATCAGTAAGTAACCTGGAATTCTAGAATTTGGAGAAATAGTTACAAGTTTTCATCCTTTTGCTCTATATTTCGTCTCTTTCTCTTTCCCCTCATTCTCCGCCTTTCTTCCTCTTTCGCGTTCTATTTTGTCTTTGTCTTTGTCTCTGCTTTGTTCCCAAACTCTTCCGTAACTAACTCCTCTCGCTCACGAAATCCTTTGGCTGAGACAACCTGCAAACTATTGATAGTATAAGAACTCAAATAGGTTCGTGAAATAGATTAGCAAAGTATAATGATGGATCGGTGGCTACTCGAGGTTTCTATAGAATTCAATGCACCTGCACATACATATATACTTATCAAAATCCAGGAGACCCAATTCGGAACAAGTTGATCCTCTTGTTTTCATCTTGTCTTTTTTACTTGGGAATAACCAAAGAGCTTTTCATCTACATGATCATCATCTCCACGATGATCTGTTGTTGCTTCAATATACACATACACACATACATACATACGTACATTGTACATGGGAAACACGGAAGGAAAACACCGTTTAGACAATGGGCGAACATCATGAAGGCGTGAAAAGTGTGTCGCTGGATTAAGAGGGGAAAGGTGAAGTGAAAATTGCAACCCACATCCACAGCAAAAAGTGGAGACCTAGATTCTCAACATGTGAATTATATATTATATCTTTTGGGTATGTATGTATATGCTGTATGTGAGAAATGATGATAATATAGCTCCAGGAATCCAGGAAAGAAACTTTCACTTTCAGTCCCAAAGGCTCCATAACACAAATGCATAGTTATGGACAACCTGCGGTACATTGGACACGGACAGAAAACCCCTTTTCTTGAAAAGTAAAGCCTCGGGATGGAAATTATTTCATTTTAGGAAACTGTACTGTTAAAAACGGTCTATGTGGGGAAGTCATTCACGTTGTGTGTATTTTATATATACAGGGATAAGTTTGTCAGGATGGCGTCCCAAATAACTGCATCATTAGAGAAAATTTCAAAAACGTATTTAAATTTTAGAAAAATATTTAGAGATTAAAATCTGTTACACATGAAAAAGAAAACAAATTTGAGTTAAAGACCTTTACTTTTCGATAAGGGTGGATTGTCGCCATGCCTGGTTTGTATATTATATTACTTTACACGGTACGTATCTCCAATCTCCATACACAGGGAAACTTTGAAAGGAGGTAACTGTCGCGGCAACTTGTGCTCCATATAATCTTTATGGATCTGTGAGTTGTGGATTGCCTGTGAATGTTTCCCATTTCCTTCCCCCATGTAACCAAATAAATAAAGAGCGAGCGTTAGAGAGAGAGATAGAGAGAGAGAGTTGGGGAGAGAGAGAGCAAGCGAGAGATTGAACTTTGTGCGTGTGCCTTTCTGTGTTAGTGCAAGGAAAGATGCAGGGGAAACGAGAGTCTGGAGACTCACTCACTTTATGTAAGTACATAGTCTCACTCACATGGTGCACCCATTACGATTCGGGTTGATTCGGAACGTTTGAGTTTCTCTCTATGTGCATCTTTCTACAACTACATACTTACTACAGCTACTACTCTCTGTCTCTCTGGCTCTCTTTCTTTCTCTGTGTGTTTCTCCTTTTCCCGTCCTGCTCAAGGTAAACCACAGTTGGTTCGTGTGGAGTCTCTCAAGTTTCTCTTGAGACGATGATAAAACCGGTGGTTCTCCTTGTCGGTCTCTTCACTCTGTCTTCGTCTTTGCTTCCCATCTCAACGCAAAACTCAAGACCAACAAAGAGAAAGTTTATCACTGATCACAGATCAGCATTGACACCTTACACACTACCTATTACAACACTGTACATTGTCGTGATGAAGTTCTTCGGTAATAAATATAGACACTTTGACCCTGCGGAAAACAACAATCATCTCATTATTCGACTTATCATATAGTACAAGTAATAACTACTGTTGTCAAATTACGGTCTCAACTGACCCGGTGCCAAAAAACTGTAGAACTGACCCTAGTTTTTAAAACATTGCATTGTTGCCATATACGTAATTGGTTCTACGTAATCATTTAAAGTTAAAAATTGTGACAAGGAAGAAATTAGCTAAGAAATTAGGTGCGTAGAAATGGAAGACTTTGCTTTTCACGAGGGTGATGAGACAAAGAGCCTAGTGTTTGCGGCCGCGTCTTCCTCATCTTCAGTTTTTAATGTGACCCTCGCGGGGAACATAGAAAGTGACCAAATACCTGTTTGGACTGCTTGGATGTCTTCTGCCTTTCTTGTAATCTCCGCCGTCTTTGGACTGCCATGTAAGAAATTAAATTTACTTTGAAATACTTTAAATAGTACAAGTACAAGTAGTTGTTGCCGCAAGGCTCAAAGTGCCAACTTTAATGTCAAGAAATTTATCTCTGATAAAAAAAGCCTTTCATTTTTTAATTTAAGTTTTTATTGATTGAGGTCTTCTGTTATCACCCTTTTTTAACCATTGGTATTCAAGAATTTGAGTTCATATCAGAATGCATCAATATTTTTCCACTGTGCACTACTCCATATTGCATTGACTTGATCTTTGTCCTTAATTAGTCTTTAATTTCCGTTTTTATTAGGGTATCATAAAAATAATTAAAAACGTACGGCAATGGGACACAAAAGTATATACATGTGTGCTGTACTGAGCTTTAAATTGAAAATTGTATAATGTCATAAAGTATTTAACGCAAAAAAACTATAAAACGTACAGACACTTGCACTTAAATCTAAACTTGCTTCAAAAATTTTTATACGTCATGTCACCTCAGTACTACTTTATCACAGGCATGCATGGAGGAAAGTTGAGAAATAATAGCCTGAAGCCACGTTTTCAACTTCAATTCTCGATATGAAACATACATTTCACTTCTCGAATATTTTGTTAAATGCGCAATACGATCCGGGGAACGGATAATAATTCAAAGGCAAATATTGCATAAAATGCGAAATAGAAATCACAACTTTCTAGGAAACAAAAGACGATACTGGGTAAATAAATAAAACAATGCAGAAAGGCAAAGTAAACAAGCTGCATAGATGTTTGTTTCGTTTTTCGATGCTGCACTCTCATGTTTGATAAAGGGTTGGGTTTAAAACGAAAACAAGGGAAAGCGGAACAAAAAACTCACGTGTACTGTAGAGGAACGTGGAGAAACGGCACGAGAGGAACGTAACATATTGACTTCAAACTCTGGTTACATGCGTGCGCTATAGGTACCTGTACCTGCACCCACATGGACATAGATCTCTCGTAATAATGCAGGAGAAAGATCATAGGGAAAAAACTCACGTGTTGTTCTTTTTTGCCCTCCGTCTACATCCACTCTAAAGTTTCCTTGCTTCTGCCTTTCCCCGGCCCATTATCATGATACGAGGAATCTCGTTCCCATCATTTCTCCACTTTTACTCGAGAAAGGTCTGACGACCGATAGAATTAGTGCAATGTTGCAGAATTTGGAACGTGTACCTGTGTTTCATATTTATTATGACGTCGAAGTATCAAGTAAAAAGTACCTTTTTAGTTTCAATATATTTTAGGAATTTTCAAAGATCTTTTAACCTGAAATCAGAGAAACGTCTCATTTCTATCTCCGAAACTCCCCCAAAACAATTAGGAGCCTTCTATCTGTATTTATAAGGTACATGTTCTATTACTATTCGTTGTAATTGTAATACAATATATGCATAGTCAGAGGCCTCGTGGATCTTGTGTATCTTTCAATTTAAAAATTCAACTTGAAATAAATGTAAACTTATAATATGCAAACATGTAGATAGTCTATATGCAAATATGAAAGACAAATGCTTGAAGCTGCAAAGGCATAAAGGAAGAGTGCATATAAGAAGTCAACCCGCTTTATCTTATCCTTGACGGAATAAATTTGGTTTTCCTAGAATTTACCCACGCTCGAAAAAAAATCTCTTGTACAAGAGGAGAGAGATTCCTTTGAATAGCAAATAGATTAGCCCATTATTGTTATCTATGGGATTAAGGAAGGAAACCTTTTTTCTTTCAACCATCCCTTTCCACAAAATCCGAAATCTGGAGGTCAACCCCGAAAAAACTACCATAAACCTGACCTACACTTCAAACGGCGGCGACACGGACGTGGAGGAACACGCGGTTTCATTCCACATCACCCACTTCCCTTCCTATCGCCACCTTTTTGAGTCGTTCAATCTGGCCCAACAGTCTTATCGGAAAGCCCGCGATTCCGATCCCGCCGTTGAAACAAAAATTCTGCCCAACGTGGATGATTCGGAGGAGGCAACAACAAACCACCCCAATTTTGCTGAACAGGCTTTTCCGGAAAGTTTGGAAAACGACCCCGACGACCGTCTACAGCCCCTTAATCCACCCATCAAATTTCCCACGCTGACCACCGCGGACAACTACGAATTTGTTATAAATCACCTGGGCGGGATTCACGCCGTCACCTCTATTTCCCGTCAAGATTTTACCGATGACGAAAATTTAACGACGGAGGAAGTCGCCGCAGAAGTCGTGGCGGCGCACGTTCAGTTGGCGAACGATTTGGGAATTGCTCTCATAATATCCTTGGTGGCGGATAATGGGGAGAGGGGTGAGACACACATGATTTTTATTGGCGGTGATGACGAGACGGACGTCCTAATGAACCATCCCCTCCTGCCCAGTCACCTCGTGGGCAACGCCGGGGGCGACCAAAATATTTTTGCGGTATTTCCAACCCAAAACCAATCCCCCGTCTACATTTACATCCCTTCCGTTGACCTTGACCACAACCTTGACCTTGATCCTGACTCTGACCTCACGTCGTCGTACCAGTTGAATTTGGCGGGTTTTTTTGACCGCCCGATCTCCTTCTCCCAAAACCCAGATGGCGAGGACGAGCAAGAGACCACAACAATACGAGTAGAAGAAACGGAAGAGGAAGCGTCAACCCAAGATTCAAACAATGTTTCAACCCCCGGCCCAGATCAGGTCAAAACACCGAAAATCCTTGTTCCAAAAATTGTGCCAGAGGTCAATGGTGATGACCTCCAAATTTTAGTCCGCTACTTGGCCGATCCGTACTGTGAGGAGGAGGAGGACTGTGAAGAGTTGACCCAAGAGGTTGTTTTTGTGGGAGGCGTCCACAGTTTTAGAAAGTTGTCCATTCTTCTTTATGTTGCCACCTACCGGATCGAGCGGAAGCTGTCCAAAGATGGCGGCTGGCACCTCGTTCCCGACAACTTGATTCTGTCAACGGGACAGCAAGAAGTCCAAAATACTGGAGAGACGGTGGCTGAGACGCCCACTAATCAGCTGACCCACGCCTTCCTCTCTTACGAAGACCTGGTCGAGTACTTGACCTTTGGAATCCCGATCCAGCTGGACAGCCAAACCCAGCCGCTGATATTGACCAAGGACAGCTTCTATCGAAACGAGGACAGTCTCATCATCACGAACCAAGTGCAGTCGAATCCGTCCTTGGACTGGGCGGGTATTTGGGCCGCCGATTCAACACCCTCTTCAATCCAGCCCCGTCCAATGTCCATCGTTCTGCTGGACATCAAGGAGTCGATGGAGCGTGAAAAAATTCGGCTGGTGCTCAAGGACCCCGAACCGGAAAAAAGAGTCGGGGATGATCTTGCTGATGACCCTTTCAACAATTTTGTCCTGTCATTCGACCAATTCAATGATCTTGTAGAGTTGGAGGAGGCAATCGAAGAGATGAACAGGAAGCGCGGGAGAAATCAAAACATTGTTCTCGCCTTTTGGATACTTTTTCTAGTCTTTGGAATGGTCTTTGTTTTGGTCCTTGCCCGTTGCGCCCTGCGCAAAGTTGGGGGCACACAATGCATGTCTCTGTTTTTGAATCGGGTTCATGGCGCCTATGACAAGGTCGCGGGAAGGAAGAAGAAGAAGAAGCCGACGAAAACATTGCAAAAAGCCCGGGAAAATTGCACTGATGAACCTACAGCTTTAACGCTCCTTCTAAAATCCGTCTGTGACCCCGAAGTTCACGAGGAAGTCTCTGATTCGGATACTGATGCTGATGACGGTGATAATGAAGACAAATGTAGAAATCCTTGGATGAAGCGACCACTGTTACCCTGTCAAGTATACTGGATGGAGAACCACCGGGTTGCTCATTGGCAAGAGGTCAAGCGACGCGGTCAATGCTTTTGTCAACGGAGCACTGTCTGGAACTTTTGAGATGCTTGACAGTATTTGATTTGTCCTTTTATTCCCTTAGAAAAAAACTTATCAAATCTCATAAAAATTTGATGAGGGTTTTACGATATTTCATCAAAATCTCATCAAAACTTGATCAAAATTGAAATAAAGATTTTCGACCAAAATCGTGTCAAAATTTTATGAAATTATTTGACAAAATTTTTTTCTAAGGATAAATTTACATGGAAAATCCTCAGACAATTATTTTATGTCAAAAAATAATTGAAATAAAAATACGTGAGCAAAAATCAAAAATTTGTGCAAAAAAACGCGTTTTATTTCCCCTTTGTTTGGATAGTGGTCAATTGGCATGGTGATTTTGAGGTCCACGCAAGTCCAAAACGTTTTTCCGACTTCGCAATAGCTAGTCCTAACAAGATTCAAAAGGAATTTCAAAAACTTTTACGACTTGTAAATTGGCTCAGAATCAGTTTCAAAAATTAGAATGTGTTGAAAAAGCTGGATTTTTACTCATATTTATGTACTTGCTAAATTACAACGGCTGATTTACATCATGTTCATGGAATTTTTTAAACGTCGTAATTTCGGCACCACTGTACTACAATTAAATAGGTACATATCGTTAGAATGAATTTGAAATTTTGGACAAGG